>JAQJVL010004439.1:0-45069 GCA_035578905.1 Stictocephala bisonia
TTCCATTTTTTTTATTTAAATATTATATTATACAGGATATGTTACTATTGTTTATTTACACTTATTAATAAATGACTTTTTCTATAAGATTTAATCATGCCCTTAGTGTATCTAGCTCTGAACAATAAAACACTGAGCTACAGTTTTTACTATTGCTAAGGCACTGATTTCATGTAAATAGACTATTTTTGAAAGAAAAAAAGAGAAAAATCTTCATTCATGTTAGTGGTTCTAGTTCGCCGTTCTACTATTCAACCTGTTTCTTTCAATCCTGGCTAATCTGACAAGGGATGACTATTTTCCTTTCAATAATTTTCTACCTAAGGATTATTGAAAGGAACTACTTACATTTAAGAAAGTAGTTCCGGCGTAAATTGAAAATCATTCTAATTTGTCTGGGAGTATAAAAATGTACTTTTATTCTTTAAGTATAAAAGAACTCATATACTTAAGTTCTTTTATCCGTAGAGAACTTAAGTATAAAATAAAATTACCTATATACTTCATATACTAGTTCCTTCTTAATGGCTCCATTAAATAACCATTGTTTTTCTGTAATATTTTTAATTGTTTAAACAATATCAAATTAATATATTTGGGTCACACATGTATTGTTCTGCCAATATACAGTGCAAACATTAATTGCATATTGCAATAGGGCAATGTAATCATGGCTACCTCGTGCAGCAAATAATATATACACATGCATTCTGATATATTTACTCGTGCAATAAACAATAGTGAACTATTAGATTTTCAATTGATGTATTTATTATTAAATAAGTTTTGATTATACTGTAAATTGTTCAAATTACGTGAAAAGATGTTTCTAAGCATTTACTTATTTGTAACTGAAGTTATTTATATGTGTAATTGATATATGTATAAACAGAACGCTTATTACTAGCCATCTTATTATGGTTATGTTAAATTAAATGAAGTTCAACACTGAGAACTACATTCAAAGTGAATTTGCATTTTGATAAATAAAGTACAACTTTATTAGGCCATTATAAATAATAAATAACAATCTGTATTATATATCATTTGAAGTCTTAGGAAAAAACCCCATCTTGTGTAACTGTCATTATATTTTGTGACACACATATTCTAATGGTTCGTTATTCTGACCTCTCTTTTTAAATGGAAGGTTTTAAAAAATACCCATATCATTTATAAGAGCTTTGTTAAGATATTATTTTGTTCAAGATAATACATTATTTCGTTATCTATTTTTGTCATAGGAAAGCTTTGCTATTGAAATTAAACCACCATTACACCTAAATTTACCTCTATTTAAATTACTTTAAACTGAGTTATACTAATTCTACTATATTGTAGTATAGTTAACAATTCAAAGCTTCTTTCGATTAAGTAAATTTATAGTAAATATTCCAGTATTATTTCATTTGTGAGAAATTCTACCCTTTACATTATACTGGTTGTGTGGTAGTGCGCTGTGGTGTTTGGGAGGTGGTAAGGACGATGTTTGCGTAAGGCTTTAGTGGTAATTCTTATAATTAGGCGGTATAATGTTCATCTACATATATACAGTAAAAGTAATCGTCACACAACACAAATTTATTATAATATAAGCACAAAATGCACATATATATTACAATACAAGTACAAAATGCACAAATATTATGGTGATAGATTTCGTTCTGGTGATTGATTCTTTTGTGAATCCCTCTGGTCTGAGGAAGGTGAGCGTGGTTCACCGAAATCGATCACCATAATATTTGTGCATTTTGTACTTGTATTGTAATATATATGTGCATTTTGTGCTTATATTGTAATAAATTTGTGTTGTGTGACGTTTACTTGTACTGTATATGTACCAACGCGTATCATGCTAATTAAAAAACTATTCATCTACATATATGAGAAATGTTTATATTAATCTTTGGTCGAATAAAAGAAAGAAAATATCTAGTATTTTATATTCTTCCGATCAGTTTGTTCTAGTAGATCTAACAGGGCTGATAAATGTTACTATTGGTTGAGATATTATGTTTTGCTATAATATTTTTCTACATAAATTTTTTTGTATGGACGACTTACTATTTTTATCACTAATAGTTTATTGTAAGATAATTTCTAAAAAACACGTTTTATGACATTTAAGTCACAACAAATATACTTGACATTTACAATTCTAAACTGCACCATACAATTGTTCGTATAGAAATCGGTCAAAAAATAAGAAGTAACTTTAAATATGAACTTAGCTGAAGATATATATCAAGAATGTTTGTCTTAATGGCTGTTCTTGTCACAAGGGAATCGAATTAATGTCAAATTTGTTATGTTATATTTTCCCATAATTGCCTACTAAACAGTTATTTGCATTTTAAAAATTTGGGAAGAAAATTTAGAAGATGAGAATTTTAATATAAACTTATATACGGTGTGTCGGTAATAGTGTTCGTTTCGTAATTAGTATATTGCAAAACAACTTCATATTTGAAATTATTTATTATTATTTCACAAAACTGTTTGCCTAAAAAAGTTTAAACTATAGATTCTATATCGACAAAAATAAACAGCACTATATAGTATTTTATAGAATCTAAATATTATGATACTATATTAATAAAACCAAGAACAGTTCCAACACATCTAACAAAATTAATTATGCTTAAACTGATCTTGACTGGATTAAGCTTTGATCTTCTCCATTTAATGAAATAGAACTAAAATGAATCTTTATGAAGGTAATTACAAATGAATTACAGTGTAATATCGTTTATAAATGCAACCTTGAAATTTTTTCCGAACAAATAAATTTTAGTTACGTAGTAATTACGTTGGATATTTTTATTTGAAATGGTTATTGCAAATATTTTCCATAGTTATGAGTTTAATCAGGTATGTCAGCTTTTAAGCCTTCAGCTACACAAAAATGTCACAAACTTTTAGTGAAACGAGTTGACACAGACTATTTTAATGTCACGTTAAAATATATACTGTTAGCTCCCATCTTTATGTTTATGAAAATACGGTAATGTTTGTTCTAGTATTTTAGTCTTCAGGGTAATTTTTTCATTATTTATTTTGATTGTGAGAAATATATTTTTAATACTTACCTTATCACAACAGTCACTAATTTTACAAATTCTTTTTAAACTAACAAATTAAAAAGACTTAAGTGATTCATTATCAGTAACAACTCATGTGAAATATTGGACTCCTCGTGAAAAACTAAAACTTTTTAAATATTTGCTTCTCTGGTTTTTGAAACCGACCAAATTAAAGCTCCTACCTTTTTTTTAAAACAGATATTTCTTTATAATATTGGATCAATCTCAATTATCAAACAACCTAAAATTTTTTATAGGTAAAAGGCCTTGTTCAGCTCACAAACCCGTAGTTGATGTGAAGACTTGAAAGAGTAAACTTTCAGCTCATGTAATGTTATCGTACGGCGAGCAAGAACCTCGTCTTTCGTTATCCTTGGAAATGGAGGTCCATTATGTATTAGGTAAAATATGAAGAAATTATTCAAAAACTTGAAAGCTGCCTGCTCCTAACACCTATATACTAATTTAGCATCGCTGTCCCAACTTTCTGATATTAACTGTCCAGAATGTCACCTGAAATAAAAAACACACACACATATAAATAGTGTGTAATGGTGGTTTCATAAAACAGCAACCTTGTTTACGAGTTCGTTTCGTCCATTCCCCTTCTCATTTGGAAATGAATTGTTTAACGGAGAAAAGCTAATATTATTAACATATATATTAGGTTGAAGTTTTCATATATAAATCCCACTTAAAACCTGGGCAAAGTATACAGACCAAACAAAGAGATAATTTGCAAGAAAAATAAAAATATTAAACAAAACATTTAATTAAATTGATGTGTATTCTGCCTTTCTTACTGTTATTCATAAACTACGCAGTCATGAACAATTTGATTAAGTATAGTATCTGAGACTATTCTAAAATATTCGCTGGTCTAGCTTGTAGCTAGTTTATAGACACATCTTAATTTGTCCCTCCAATATGTTTGAACTATTTAATTAGATGAAATATCTATTTTATCATTATTCATGCTCTATCCTTCCTGAATTTATAACTTAATGTCATAGATGAATCAAACACTCTATTTTAGCTTGAGTACGTCTGGAGATGGTAACACCGTTACCGAAAGGCCCCACAAAATAAAAAACTATAATTACTTGAGTGTTTGATTCATCTATAATATTAAAATAATAGTTATTTGTTTATCTATTATATATTTGAGAAATGTGAATTATCACTTTTATTAATGTACCCTATTCATAGATAACATCGTTGTTCTCATCTTTAGACTCTCCTAAGCAAAATTGCATAGTTTTAAATAGTTTTATGTTAGTCTTATAAATGAGGCCTTCAACTTTCGTGTACGATATGAACGTTTACTAACACTCTAGTGATTAATTTTATATTCGACAGTTAAAATATAAAATAAAGTCTGTAGTAATATTATGGTTCGTCTGAGTAAATTCCAGTTCAATGCCTATTATAGACCGTATTGTTTATTTACAACAATATAAAATGTATATGTATCAAATAAATAAAATAAAAATGCTAAATAAACAGGAAAGGACAATTATTTCATTTTTTAATTATTAAAGATATTTTTAATATAATTTAAACAACAAAGTAAAAGAAAGGATTATACCTTTTCCGATAAACCATGAACCAACCAAAGTATTTTAAAGTTCATTTCCATATCACCTAAACCAATTTAACATACATAGCCAAGACCAAGTTATGATCGTGACTGCAATGCAAATGGTGAGTATCACTAAGGATGGAAGTTTTCTGCATTTGTATAGGTTTCAATAACAAGGCATCATGTTTGAATTGACGAGGCAACCTTGGCTTCTGGAAGTTACACCATTAATTGGAAACAGTGACATCTTCTCCTTTATCTAAATACAGTCACAGAGATAAATGAACTGAAGGGATATAAATAAATTATATAAACGGAGATAAATGTTACCTTTAACGTTAGTATATGTAGTAAGATACTATCTAAGATATTACCAGCTGACTTACACAATAAAAGAGGACAGAGTTCAATTGTAACATAATGAATGCCATATGGTGTTATTTAAGACCAATATCACAATTAAACTCCAAGCCAAGCTAAAACACAGACTATTTGTTTAGTCTTGTTGGATCATCTTCGGGGAGTTCACAAGTTACACTCTTAAATTTGTTCTGTCTACCTTATTACCATTTTCAGTACTGCACTTAAAACACGTTCAGTGTGGATGACCCACCCACAGTCCATGGTACCGCTTTATTATATAGAGTGGTATAGAGGAGCTATGACCCACATTTGTAACGTCTCATATGCATATAAAATCAACTTCAAATAGTTTATTGGATGTTTATATGGAAATAAAACCATGTAAACGTGGTAAGTGAAAACATTATTATTTGTATACTTCAGCTCTTAATGAAAGTATTAGAAAGCCACGGTAAAAGTGTTAATAATAAATAAATAAGTATTTTATTGCATAAAAACAATTATTACAATTGTATCGCGATCGTCATAAAGTGCTTACTGTTTAAACTAATATTTAGTCCTAAGTCTAATTTAAAATATCAATGAATAGTATATAACATTCCACTCACTCATTCAAACATGCAATGAAACATGCAAACAATTCACACATTCAATCACAATTCAAAAACAATTCAATCACACAGGCCGACATTTCAGCCATTAATAATGTGGCCATTATTAATTTCCACATTAATAATGTGGAACTTAACTGAACGTTAAGTTAATGAATTAAAATGTGCTCAATTAGTGAAAACCTCAATGCAACATTTGCACTCACTTAAAACAACATATTATTTCACAAATCTAAAAGAAAATTAATAAAGTTCTTCTGATAGACCGTGACATGGTCAAAAACTTTCAAAACTGAACTCCAGAGAGTCGTTTAAAGATTCCTTCAGGGAGCTTGAATTAATGACTTTACCTTGTCTCTATATCCTTGAGGTTACCCTGTAATGTCGATTTAAGTGTGAATTAGTTACAGGCAGGGATGTTCACCAATACTAGACTAGAGGCAGGGACAACTTGCGCACATAACGGCACAGAACAACTACATTTGAACACTTGCCATCTCAAGTTGGTGTCAAACTAATCAATAGGCTCCTAGAAAGTTTTAAAGAAAGTAATGATCCAGACAAATATAAAGCTAGATTGAACCTTCTGGGGTCAAAGGCGTTCTACTCTGTCGATCAGTATATGATGGACCACTGGGATTACAATTACATATTTAAAATTAAAAACAAATAAATTATAATCCTCCGGTTCTAAAATAAAAAAAAAATATTGAATTATTATCATTATTTTAATTGTATAGAAACTTAATATGCCAGGACACATATCTATTATAGTATAAATTGTACAAATGTATTATATTACACTTAGTAGGCTAGTAAATGATATTTAATTCGCTGTACTTATTGCCATAAAGATATATTTTAATTAAGTTTGTTAATATTTCAACTCTTAAAAAGACATTTGAAAATATGTTATCCACTTTGTAGGATTATTTTCCACAAGTGCAAAGACTAAACATATTTTTCATGCACTAGTTCATTCCAATAATAAACTTTATCATCTAGAATCTGTTTAAAATTAATTTTTTGGGCTTCATTGTTTATCTACGTCATATTTTACTTACATCGTGTCTAATTTCAGTATGGCACAAGGAATTAGTATTGGCCAACCTACCCACCCATAAATGTACAATAATATTGGCCCACCCACACACCCATACATTTAAAATAATATTAGCCCACCCATTCACCCACACATGAACAGTGATATTATTTCATTTACATTAGAAAATGACCATTAAGTTGAAACATGTTGTGTGAAATAATTTTAATTAAAAATGTTAAGGGTACTCAGTTTGAATTGTATTACATCTTAAATATATTTATATATACTGTAACTTTGACAAATACAATGCAATTTATACGATTGTTTACGCAATAAAGAATTGTTATTATTATTATTAAGGTTATTTTTACTTGAAACATATCCATTTGGGAATTATTTATTCCTATCATAAGAGAAAAGTAAACTACCATTTTACAACATCCTGGTCAACTTTGGCTAATACTGGAACCAAGTTACTTGGTGGCAAATTGTCTTACAAGTAGTAAATAAAAATAAACTAGGGAAATAAATACAGACGAAGCAAGCATAGTTTTCCCCTTCTTAAAAGCTTTTATTTAGCAAAATTTAATAATCATCTCAGTAACACGCCTACACAAAACACATAGTTATCATCAATGATATGTTTAAATATTCTATAGTTAGTGTTAAAATTGATTCAGATTCCCACTATAAATGTATCAAAAATGTTAATCAACTTTAACATTAACAATTATGTAGGCTCTCCATCTATGAATGAACAGTTCTAGTAATACTATTCTTCCAATTGATCATTTTCAGAGAGAGATGAGATACTAAATGACATTTATTTGTCTGTCCTTTTGCATGAATATTTTTTAAATGTTACATACGGGGTTAGTGTGTGTAATAAATAATCGATTAACAATTTGTTCTTATATTCATTTTCATTTATAAAACAAAAATGAAAAATCTTACAAAATTCTCCGTCATATATCTTTAAATATATTTAAAAATACAGATCCACTAATGACAATTAGTTCTTTACTGGAATTTTGTCATTGCAGGAGACAATAGGTTTATTATTCACACAATTACAAAGGCTGTGGATCGGCGGAGTGATGTCACTGTTCATTAAACAGTTCAGCGCCATTGTTCCACGTCTATCCCTTGTTTGTAATGAATCCCACCCGACTGTGATCTCGTGAAGGTGCTTTGTTAACCTGAATATGGGTCGTCAAGGCGTACAAATGATGTCTACCTCAGAATTTGAATTGAACAGATATTCATTATAAAACGTGAAATTAAATGTATGCCTTAAACCGATAAATATATGGAAAAAAAAGTTGTTTGAACGATAATTTTATAAAAATATTTTAAACACTTATTTTAAAAATGCTAAAATATTATTGTAGAGATAAACACATTGTTGATTTGAAGTAAGTGTGAGTGGAAATGTCAAAACCACCGTCCGTGTATGTGTGGGAAGATGGGTCAACACCACCTTCCGTGTAAGTGTGGATGAAAGTGTGAAAAACCTCCATACAATTACGGGTGTGTTTACGAACCAATTCCAACTTAAATGTAGATGGGTAGAAAGATTAATACATTGTGCGTATATGTGTGGGTGAAAATTTAAAAACCTCCGTATGTTTATGTGTGGGTATAGACGTGGAAACCCATCTTACGAGCAAGCATCTGTGAATAAGTCAATACTATCAAAGGTGTATGTGTGAGTGAAGGGATCGGTAATATAGTAAATCTATAGATGTGTGGAGAAACCAATACCACCAGGAATTAAAAGGGAAATAATGAGGTATATAAAAGAACGATTTTTTGCAATAATGTTGGTTACTCAATGTGGTACAAATTATATGGAAAGAAACATGATTTTCCAAAGTGATTTGGTGATGTGGGAATAAGCCTCAATATGCTAAGAAAATAATTAATTAATTACAGTAAGGTTTCTTATAATGATTTTTTTAAAATTAACAATGTATAAGTTTATATTCAATATCATGAGCTTTGTAGATTTACACAGAAAATTTTAGAAAAGAAAGTAATATGAAAAATCAATTCAAAGTAACCTTTATATTTAACACAAAATGCAATGATAAAATCACAAACTACACAATGAAGATTTAAAATGTGCTGAAATAAATTTTAAATCGACTGTCATAAACTAAATTTCACAAAAACCACAATCTCTTCTTCTGAAAAAAATCCCGATTTAGATTATTTTAAGTAATAAATAAGTGTTTTCTTAGCTGTTTAAATCTGATATAAATGTAGTGTGTGGTTAAATTTCACTTCTGGTTTAAACATTTTATAACTTTTATGATCGCATTATTGATTTTTGTTTGAAATGTTTGGAAAAAAAATCCAAGTAACATTTTGAAAAAAATGATAACAACATATGCAACTGTAAAAACAATTATCCATCCATTTAGTGGTTAGCCTATATTACAAATGAAATTGGTCGGTAGCGTAGTTGGTTCAATCCCAGCTTCATAAGCTAAAGGTTCTCAGTTCGATCCTAATCAGAGTCATAACACATTTTGAGAAGGATCAGCTGATAATCACCGGCTGTTCATTTGTCATTGGGCTATTAATTAATGACACTTTCCAAGGAATAGTTGGCCTTAGTTTGTAACAATGACTACATTCGCTCATCTACACTCATCACACTCATTCGAAATCCATATTTGCCCATATCTTGACGATCGGCGTCTTATGAATAAATAAATAATGTTATTATGTAGAAAAACTGTTTAGTGACATTAGTTTAAAATAGTAATTTTTAATAACAGTTATAAATATTAAAAAACATTAATTTATCTACATTATTACAAAAAGTACTATGAAAATCATTTCTCAAGTGGTCAAGGATATAGATCATCTATCACTTTTAATCGTTTTCGTTACTTTTGTTGTTAATTTTTCCACACTTTCTGTTGGTAGTATCACAAACAATATTTTTGATGTTATTAATTTTCTTATCTTTTATATGGTACTATTATTATTTATAATTTCACTCTATCAAAATATTTATTTAACTGAATATAAATAATAATATTCTAAATAATTTGCTGTTTATGCTATTTTATTGTTTTATTAACTATTATGTATTCTGAAAATAGATACAAATATAATTATTATATCATTGTCACTGTAAAAGTTATTCTAATCTGCTTGATTACAAATCAGAAACATTCTAATATTTCAAAACATTGTATCTTAATGCTAGTTATATGCTATAATTATTTTGTGTGAATAATTGATATCTAATCAAAATACATTGTTTTGTTTGAATAATTAAAATAATATATGTAATTTGTCAACTGAAGTGTGTTATTCCTTTCCAATTACAAATTAGCTATAAGATATGTAAATCAGCTATGTACATATGAAACTATTTTCTTAATAAATTATATCGAAATAATAATTAAATAAATAACTCATATTAAAACCTATATCTTAAAAATATCCTAATTTCTTTTAACTTAAAGTGCAATTACTTCATCCTGAATTTTACTGAAAATGTTAATTTAACAATAACAAAATATTTTATCTTGTTTGGAAATTATTTCTCAAATTTCCTCACTCGCCTTACATATGTGATCACTGAATATATTGTTCCACTTTTCTTCTTCAGGAAAGTTGGCAGCAATGTATCTCTCGGGACCCCGGAGTGACGTTCCATTTGCTGTGACGTCAAGCTTACACGATCCATTTTACGAAAGATTCAATATCTCTAACGATTGTAGGATTACAATAATTATATTACTTATATTACAAAAAATTGTTTTACGTATTATCTAATAAAAAGTAAATACATGGATCTCGAAGAGATCCTCAATTAAGGCACATTCTAAAGTTTTTAGGACAATATCTAGCATATAGGTTCATGTTAGTAAAAATTTTCAAATATTTAGATATAAACATTTATGCTATGAATTTTAGTAGACAGTACCACTAAAAACCATGTCTATATCGCAGACCGAATGAAGATGGTGATATTCTGATGGAAAATCTCGTTAGTAAATACATCCAATATTTAATATAATTATATCATTTAGGACAAAATAAAGAATATGAACTACAAGTTAGGATACAATTATATAATGACAAGTCAGCATTAGGTTGTCTAAATACTGTACTATGAACTGATTTAATTTAATTGGGGAAATATACAACAAAGAAACATTAACCATGCCTCTTCCATCTAATGACTGGCATCTCTGCTTCAAATAAAGATTTTAAATTAGTAGATCGAAATTGTTAAAGAGCTTTGAATTATTACCTCTAAAAAACCCGTTGTATACTGAGTAAAAATACCAATGGTGTATGGATACATAAAAAAATACATTAACTTCAATATAACCTACCATTAAATAAGTAACAAATTATTTTATGCAAGAAATATACATGATTGATTTCTAACATGTTTTATTTGGGCTAAGGGAAAAGTATTGTATACTATTAATTTTGTTTTATTTATTGGTTTAACATATTTTCAAGTTGAGATTTTATAATCATTCAGCTGTAAAACAGGTGAATTAAAATAATTACTACAGATTAAAGAGAGCAATTTTAAAGATAGTAACATATATTATAGTTTCTACAGATGGGAATAACGACTGGTACCTGTGTGCTATATCATCAGTATGTACTGTTTGTATTTAGGTCACGTGATCAGCCTTCTTTCAACACATGCTGAGCACGCCACGCTGATGCTGACTGGCTTTCTAGCTGAGCAGAATTAAATTAGTGTTGCCTCTAGGACAAGCCATGCATTTTAATGTGTCAATTGACTTGATTAACATATTTAATTTAGAGTAGTTACAAAAAATCTTGTAATTCTCTTACATAACGTATAGTTAGTATAATAGTGTTATATATTTACAAATATAATATTAGGAAATAATAATATTAAAAGAGTATAAAAAATAATTGATTAAAATATTAATAATTAAATTGAAACTATCCTTTGGATCTCCGTTATTCACTACCACTACTTTTTTATGTTTTCGCTAACTCACTACTGCTTGAAATATTCTATTGCTCTAAAAACTGTTCCTCAATAATTTTTACGTCCACAGTTAGCGGATTCCCTACCGGATAGGAATCCGGTATCGCTGGCCTTATCTTATCGCTTTCCAAGAACTTACACACGGAGAGCGCAATCAACGGTAACTCAGTCACTGGATTTACCAGTTTGTGATCAACTTTAGTAGCAACCTAACCTAACCGTTATTGCGATAAAAAAGTAGTGGTAGTGAAGTAAAGGAAAAAGTAGTGGTAGTGAATTAACGGAAAGGTCCCAACTATTATATTTACTTCTTCAGTGAAAAGCTAATTATAGTATAAAAGCAATCATAATTCTTCAATAAGAAACTATAGTTAACTAGCAAATAACAGTGCTTTGATAGTGCATCAAAATTGTTGTAATGTCAAATACACATTTATTTTAAGTTATTTTATTAGTAGTACCTTTACTGTTTTAATGTATTTCATATTTCTAAAAGTTGTTAATCAATACTTCTATTTTAACCTTTTGATTATTTGTAATAAGCTATAATTATATGTTTGGGTCCATATCTAAATTATTTTTTGACATATATTGTATTTCATCATTTTCGCAATGTTAAATTGTTTCATTTTTTAACCATGTTAAGTATTCTTACTTAAAAGTTGGCATTTTTTATGAAATAAAATTTTAACTTTCTTAATTTAGACATTTTTAGAGAAAATAAGTCAACATATTCACTATTATAATTCTATACCCTTATAATTATTTTTCATCTAAGTGATTTATCTCAAAATTTAAGCTTTCTATCTTTTGGATCTTTCTGATTTTCCACTTCTGTGTTTTTTTGGCTCCGATAATTTTGTGTGTATAAATATCGTTTATATTACAATACTGTTATTTATACCTATAATTTATTTTATTGTATGTAACTGTTTTATGGAGCTTGGTGCATTATTAATTTATAATTTTATTAATAATTCCGTATATGTCCTACGGTTATAAAATTGTTTACTAATTTTATATTTTTGATTTACTACACTTATATAAAATTAAATTTTATTACTTGGTTCTATGTGAGTTTTTTTAAAGTATAGAGTTTAAGTCTTTTAATTATTTATTATTGAACATTCGCTAATCATTTTTTAAATGTATTTTATAAAATCAAAACACACGTAAACTAATTACCATGCAGTTATCAATTAATCACGTATTAATACACCTGACTATGACGATGTTGCAATAGTAAGATAGTTGTTTATTCCAGTTATTTTCATATGAAATTGATAGCTGGTATTACCAGAGTTGTTGTATTATAAATCATGTATGTCTGGTCAATACGCAAACTTATTTAATTGTTAGTTTTTAAAATATTTCATAACTACTCCAGTATGAGCGGAATTGATTGAGGGGTATTTATAGCATGTAATAAAGATTTTTAACCCATCCTACCATCAATGAAATAGTTTATTTTGACCATAAGAACATTCTCCAGTCTTAAGGTAAAAAACAGATATACCTTACAAAAATAATTGTATCACACATTAGGGTTGAATTTATTTTTAACAATTCTCACCTGCATTTCACATGCTCATTTTTAGTATTTAAATTTCAGTTGTATGTGTAAATTTTCTAAGTATTCGAATATGTCTTAATGAATTATATTCATCTGGTACTCTCTAAATATCTCACTGGTGACGCTTTCACCATGTTTTGAAAAAAATATATGTGCTAAAATTTTACAACCTTACTCATATCTCCTAGTAATATTTATAAAAAGTATGACCATCATAATGAAGTCACAACATACCATGTGTTTATTTGTTATATAAACAAATTATATGTTTTAGATCAGTTTGCACTACACAAAAATTAATTGATCTTTTGACAGTTATCTATCAGGAATTTCTCGGAGTAAAAGTGTTTATAATTAACATTCTATAAAATAAACATTTAGACCCATTCTAACCATTCTTTAGCAACTTTAAGCATATACCTATGTTAAATTTGTAATTTATGAACACTAAATTAATTTTTGTTTTTCATCCCAACAATCTTATTTTGATTCCATACACTTTTACTGTATTTATTATCATTTCTTGTAATAATACACAAATTTCCTAATGTTCGATCCGATACGATGGATTAATTCAAATATAAAACTTAATCTATACATTTGCTGTTTTTTTTCGAGAGTATTAAATTTGTAAACGTCTGTTCTGCAAACATACATACTCAACACCATTTAGTCAAAATTTAATTTCATTAACCCTTTTTATGGCAGCTTGTTACTATATTACCAGTGAGAAGATTTATTTGTCCATGGGGGGAATACACAAGCCAGAGAATATCGAATATAAATATTGCATGTTACCTGTGGGAGGCTTGCCCTAGGTAATTACTCATCAGCTGGGGCTACGTTCACGTATAAATTATTTACTTCTGTTATATCTAATACACAAAACTGTTTGTTTTAAATTTAGTCAGTGTTAGACTTATATTTATAATAACAGCGTTATTCATTTTACTTGTATTTGTTTATTATATTTAACACTAGAGACATAAATATTTATAATACAATACAATTATATTTTGAATAAATACAATACTTACTACATAAACGGGTTTCTTATGCAGTAATCTTAAAATATAGTTGTATCATTTGACTGTTGTTTTCTCTATGGTGTATACTTAATTACGTTTTTAATCTGTGCATCAATGGGAGGGAGGAGTTTGTGTTTACACCGGTTTATACAGTAATGCTAATCACACATTTATTAGCCTATAATGACTTTGTTGGCTATAAAATTACGTTAACACAATGTGTATGTTGTGTTTCGTAATCAGTAGTTATTGTTCGGTTCAATTAAGATCTTGCCTTCCGTTTTAAAACAGTTATGTAATTATTGTTTATTGTTTAGTACAATTCAACAAATAATTATTTTTGTAATTAAATCTTGTTAAATAAATTGTAATATTACAATGAATAATTATTGGTTATATTTGTATTCAAATATAAAATATATACGATGAAAATGGATTTACGTTCCGTTCAAACAAGTTATTGGGCATAACTTTTGTTAACGTATTATCCGTGGACCAAGAATCTGAGGCCGAAATCTTTCTAGTTTTTGGAATATAAATATAATAGTGACTTAATTTTAGGAATTATGTACTGCCTATAATTCATATATAATTGTTAAATGAAAAGCATTTTTCAAAAGATATTTCTTTATTTTTATATACTGAATCCCATCCTTCTGATAGTTGTCTAATTTTTGTTTTATATTAGTTTTATAATAATTGATTTTATGAATAATAATATTTTATAATATAATTGTATGCATAAGTAAATATAAATTAACAAGTGACTTCTTACGTAAAATAGAATTATTTCACTCCAACGCTCACATATTCCTCCTTATTTTTCTCCCAAAGGGAGGTTATTGGCAGAGCATCCCTCGGGATACAGGGAGTGACGTTCCATTTGATGCGATGTTAGACTTCCTCTCTTTGTTTAAAAAAAAGAATAAATCAATTAATATTGTTTGGAGTAGTGCTATATAAATATAAGATGTGATGGGTATAACAACTACTTCTTATGCATACAAATCTATTACATCTAGATATTTATTATTCGTCATGTACACACAAATTCCAACATAATTGGAATAAAAGATATTGGAAATAAAATTTTAAGAGGTTCTGATTGATTTGAAAAATTGGTCAATGTTTGTTATTGCGTTCCGACCAGCAAATGATTCCGTTATTGATCAGTGTCTTTTGACATTAGTAGTTTTTTACAAATAGTTTTTTAATTAGCATGATACATGTTGGTATATACACAGTACATGTAAACGTCACAAAACACAAATTTATTACAATATAAGCACAAAATTCACAAATATATTAAAATACAAGTACAAAATGCACGAATATTATGGTGATCGATTTCGGTGAACCACGCTCACCTTCCTCAGGTGCAGCGTATTCAGTAATATTCGTGCATTTTATACTTGTATTGTAATATATTTGTGCATTTTGTGTTTATATTGTAATAAATTTGTGTTTTGTGACGTTTACTTGTACTGTATAATTTTTTACATACTCTCAAAGTTATTGTTCTTTCCACAGTACCCAAAACATTACATTAAACCAAAATCATATATATATATATATGTGTGCAATGATGACGCAAAACAGTTTTGTATAGTGACGAAAATTGCAGAATTAAAATCATATTAGGTTTTTTGTACCCTATCTAATTCCTGACCAGTCTCAGAAGTCACGGCTAATGCTTATGACCAATAGACTCACCAGCCAAGTACAAAACGTACGGACAGAAATATTACCCAAAAATGTCTTGACTCTCATCCAAAATAATATTGCGATAGTAAATAATGCAATTAATATATAAATAAGATAACTTTTATCAGTAATTAAATTTAAAATGTATAAGTGGCCTATTTAAATGTTGATATTCCATATTAATCTTTAGTTTTACATTTTCAAAAATCGTTAGATTAAATTTAAGCTCGTTAACATAAAATATTCTATTGTATTCTGCTTATATGTTAGTTTGAATGATTCAAGATTTAATCGTCACACCCCGATATTTTTCAATGCCGATAGTTCAGGTTTCTAAGGATGCTGAAAGTTTCTTATAGTTCTTGACTGTAACTAAATTCACGTTCAGCTATTATAACCCCATTTGTCGATTGTTGCATGTTTGGCTCTTAAATAAACAGTGTTATTTAGAAAAAAAAGTTAATACTAAGTTATTTTTAATAAAATAAAATGCTAGAGAGCTCACTTTATAAAACTTGAAAAATTTTATATAGTACTTGTTAATTTTTTTTAAGTTACTTAAGAAATAAACTATATTAAAATGTTATATAAGTAGAGCTATGATTTTTAGTTTTATTTTTTCTGATTTTATTAAGTATAATTAAAACTTATTGACATAATATATACAAATTAATCTGGTTTGGTATGTTTTCGCTAAAGCCTATGGCCAGGAAGAAAGATGGATGTGACATAGTAGCTGACAAAAGGCTCACTATCTACGAAACTGTTCACACTCGTTGATTTTTTACAAAAGAAAATGGCAGTATATGTAGAATAATTCATGATAATTATTTATTTGTAGATTTATCGATAAATTTCAGTAATAGAAACTCCTTTACAAGGGTAAATATTTGTTTTTTAATTTAAAAAATGTGATTTAAAACTTTACTTAACAACTGAAAACCTGTTTTAACGTAATTCACCGTTAAATTTAAAAGTGTGGATTATTGCAACTATTGTTGGTCAGAAAAAGTACAATACTATTGCAGGAGCAGGTCATGAAGATTAAAAACACTTCAATAAAAAATCTTGTTTATCAACGAGAAAAGGGCCAATTGTGTTGATAAAGAAGACTTCCAGGACAGGTCTAGAGATCGATCTTCCCAGTCAAAGGGTCGTTCCGGCAAATGAGGAGCTATTTGTAGGGATTTCGACCAAAATGTATCTTTCCCATTACGTCTTTTACAAATTTTTCTTCAAACCTACATTTTTACATAGTTAATGTTCTCTACATGTGTACAAAGAGTAAATGTAATGTTTCAAAATATAACATTTAAATAGCCCACTCAGAGTGTCGTTCAGGCCTTTAACAAATATTCTAAGCTTTTTATTTCAAATTACGTATCCTCAGTACACAATATATATCTAAATAAACATTGTCAACTCAGGCTCTGTAAATAAACATTGTCCTATGTTGCATTTATTCGTATGAAGAGATTCTTAATTTCAGAGATCAAATTTTAATGTCCTAAATTGGTCAATTGTAAATTCAGTTGAAATTGCACATAATATATTCATGTTCAGTGCCAATACAACCTTCAAACACTGGACTCCATGGTTCCCCACCCACCCTTCAGATATTATGCTAAATAACCTTCTCACCCACCCCTCACACATAAGGCTCAATGAACCTCCAACCCATCCTTTAGACACTAGGTTCAAAGGCTCACTTACCTACCCTTCATATACTAGGCTCAATACCCCACCCCCACCACCACTCAGACACTAGACGCAATAACCTATCTCTCAGACTCTACGCTAAATGCATCAGCTCCATCCATTAGTATAATACCAAATCAATACCGTCCTATTGTGTGTGTAGAAGTGGGTGGTAGGTCACTCTCACTACGTGGGTGATCCAATATCACTCTACTTGTATTATTACACAATAAAAATCAGTATTACACCATAACTCAATACATATTCTAAGGCAACCGTTTAACATATTGCAGGTGGACTGTACTGAAGTTATATCTCTTCAGGAAATCTCTATTATGGAGCAACTTATGTTTTATGGAATCAGTTGTGTTTGCAATTTAATATAATAAAGAAAGTAACAGTATTTTTATTAACATTGGTTTGCATATATTTGGTATATTTTCCATTAATTCACTACCAAAACCATAACTTAGGTTAACCTAACATAACCAAACCAAACCTAGCATAACATAACTAACATAACCTAACCAAATCTAACATAACCAAACCAAACCTAAAATAACACAACCAAACCAAACCTAAAATAACATAACAAAACCTAACCAAACATCGCATAACCAAACCAAACCAAACTTAAAATAATATAGCCAAACCTTACTTAACCAAACCAAATCTAAAATAATATAACAAAACCTAACATAACCAAACCAAACCTAAACTAACACAGCCAAACCTAAGATAACCAAATCAAACCTAAAATAACATAACCTAACCAAACCTACAATAACACAGCCAAACCTAACATAAACAAACCAAACTTAAAATAACATAACAAAACCTAACCAAACCAAACCTAAAATAACATAACAAAACCTAACATAACCTAACCAAAGTAGTGGTAGTGAATTAACGGAAAAGGTTCGATACCTGTAGAGGAGCACAAATGTAGCTCCTATTTATCGGTTACTGCTAAATTCCAGTGGTTTTATAAAGGTTGAAATGGAACATTTAGCATCATCCTGTAGTATTTTATGGTGACACTTGAAGTTTAGAATTACACATATAGTGGGTGATTTAGTCTACTTGGGGATGATTAAGAAGAAATTGGTTTCATTACATAACCATATAATAATTCAGTACTATATTTAAACAACTTATCAGTTATGTATAAGGAATCATATATTAAAATACAGTGTTATCATATCTACTGTAACTACAAAGTAATTGTGTCATAATTAATAAATTGCCTTACCAAAAATTTATCCTTTAAAACAATTTTGTTTTCAACAAAATAACATTAATTTTGGAAGTATTAGTTCTAAAAGGATTTTGCAAGATAAACGATGTTCCTTAAGACCTATAAACTATACAGGGTATCATTTTTAAATGGGCCACCATTGTGATCTTGGAAACATAAGTCTAAAAAAAAAAAAAACTTTAAATGGGTAACCTTACCTTGTTAGTAGTGTAATTTGCCGGTGCTGGCTCACATAAATCAAATGGTTTGACAGGTGAGTTTTGTGACGTCACGGTGACGTCACAATGACGTCATGGTGACGTAGGTTAGTACGTCACAGGGATAATTTGTGGGTCAAGGTCATTTGTGTGTTTTTTGAAAAAGGCTTCTTGGACAGAACGACTGTTCTGTCCAAGAAGCCTTTTTCTTTTACTTTATTTAAAATATTACAAATTTTTACAATATGTACATCTTACAGACTAAACCTACAGTAATAAACTACTTAGTGCTGGCTCAGGATCTGGGTGATGTGTTCTCCTTGTCTGAGTCGTCTTTGAGTACATCAACCCGAAGTCCGCTGTAGAGCTTGCAACTTCTTCACTTCCCATCACCTGCCTCAGTACTGCATTATACAACTCCTCCCCACACTCGTCAGCTCCGATGCGGTCAAGTAACCTAAGGAAGTCGTCTTCGCGATGTAACACATCGCTACAAATGCAATAAATAGGCCCGAAAGTTGTCTCAGGGTTCGACCACATACAGTGAGTGAAATGTTGACCGTACTTTGTAACTTTGGATTCAGTACAATTCATTCGAATCTTAGTACGCTCAATACTCTGCGCTATTGCACCCATAGCGTTCAACTTTTCCAGCGCCTCAGATTTCCAAGAAGATTTTGCCAACCTGACGTTAAGCAACACCAGCTCCATATTTGTGTTCATATTGAATGTGATTGCTTCGACTGCTGGCGTGCAAGTGAAGTGATGTTAGAAAGCAGCGAACTGTAATATATAGAGGAAATTCATGGTGGGGGTAACATCATGTGGTGGGGGTTGCATGAATCCTCCTAGCGTGGTAAATTTCGTCTAAAGTCTAAAATCCCCGTCATATAGACTATAAATGCTTCAACATCAGTCTTAACGCGGGATTTCGATCCAACTTAATTTAAAACCTTCATTTTTACACTACTCACAAACAGAAATCTACGAGTAAATACAGAGCTAAAGTGTGAAACGTAATGTAAGAGGTAAAACCTAAAAAGTTTCACCAAGTTTTTTCCTAACGATGTTACCGAACCCCTTTAATACACCTACTGTTATAGAACGATGGTTAAAATATAGCAATATGATAGTGCTAAACAAATACTACAACTTTTAACTTAACACGGGTTTTTGATTCAACTTGTTCTTAAACCCTCACTTTTACACTACTCACAAACAACAATTTTAAATAGAAGCCTAAAGAGTGATACGTAATGTAAGAAAACAAAAGGCAAAATCCTAAATAATCACGACATTTTTCCCGAACGGTGTTGTAGAAACCCTTTATTACACCTACTGTTATAGAACGATGGTTAAAATATAGCAATATAATAGTGCTAAACAAATACTACAACTTTTATCTTAACACGGGTTTTTGATTATACTTGTTCTTAAACCCTCATTTTTACACTACTCACAAACAACAATTTTAAATAGAAGCCTAAAGAGTGATAGGTAATGTAAGAAAACAAAAGGCAAAAAACCTAAATAATCACAACATTTTTCCCGAACGGTGTTGTAGAAACCCTTTATTACACCTACTGTTATAGAACTATGGTTAAATATAGGAAAAATGATAGTACTAAACCAATACGACAACTTTAAGCTGAACATAGGAGCACAATCTTATTCAAAGATAAAGTTTGCAGAGCATAAACAATACGAGCCATCCTCAACAAGTGTTATTGCAGAGTGTAAACAATACGAGCCATCCTTAACCGATGTCTGGACATCTTGACCGGACATTCAACTCAGGTGGGAGCCTCGCGCGTTCACACGCTCCCCACTCCTACAAGCCTGTACACAGGGACAGCAAACATCACATCTTCAAGCTCCGTTGCCGGAGCAGGTCATCGGTGCTACGCAGCTCCAGCCACCCCAGCCTCCGCAGATAGCTCTAGCAAGCCTCCGACCTCTTCAAGCAGCTCGGCCAAGGACAGCAGCCTACTCCAGTCCGCTCCCGGGATAGCAGCCAATCCAGAGTTGCCTCAAACATCTATCTCCTATTACCGTTCCTTAAGTCATTTGTTTACGGACACCAACCGGCTCAAATGGCTTATCCTTGCTTACTGTCGTTCTGAGGTCTCCAAACCACCCGGCAGTAGGCACCCCGGCTCAAACATCTATCTCCTATTACCGTTCCTTAAGTCATTTGTTTACGGACACCAAACCGGCTCAAATGGCTTATCCTTGCTTACTGTCGTTCTGAGGTCTCCAAACCACCCGGCAGTAGGCACCCCTGTCATTATTTATGTGTATTTACTAATGAAACATGTGTTCTCTTTCAGAACTCTTCCCCTCTTCCTTTTACTGTTATGTAGTGCATGCTTAATCTTTCTTCCTGTATTGTTAGTTATCTAGTGCATGCTTGATTTATCTTGCTTTAGTAGCTAGTGCATAAAGCTAATTTTATATTATTACACAAACACACACACACACACACACACACACACACAAACACACACACACACACACACACACACACACACACACACACACACACACACACACACACACACACACACACACACACACACACACACACACACACACACACACACACACACACACACACACACACACACACACACACACACACACACACACACGGAATAACCCCAATGGCCAAAGGCTTTTTTTTTTTTTTAACTTTTAAAAAATTGATGTTTGTGAGTAGTGTAAAATGACGGAACTGGAGCAAGTCGGTTCAAAATCCAGTTTTAGGATAAAAGTTGCTGTATTGGTTACTAGAACCATTTTGTTAGACTTAAACGTAGTTCTATCATAGTAGATGTATTAAAGGGGTTTTAGGAATCGTGAGTAGCGGAACTTTGCGGTATTGCAGTAGGTCTGACCAAAATCTCGTATTTGTTAATTAGGATCATTTTGTCACATTTTAACATAGTTCTATCAAAGTAGGTATATTAAGGGAAATCTTCAACAACATTAAACTCGATTTTTTTTTTTAATTTTATTATGTCCTTGACCTACTTTCGAAAGTGAATTATAGCTAAAACATGTACCTTCTTTTTATAAGATTTTACGAGACCTCCTCTCTTACGAATTGTAGATATTCTCAGCTCTGGATCCGCATCACAGTCTTTAACCCAACCCACCAAAGTGATCTCTTAGAACAACAATGATTCCTTCAACGATACAAGTCTGTATTTATGTAAGACCTACACCTTCCCCGATTGGAGAAAACTCAACAACCAATCACAGCAAAGCCACGCCCCCCACTGAATAGAGAAAACTAGGATCGCAGCCTGCAGGAATCATTCGCTTACCAGCATCTACCATAGCACCAGCATCTACCACACCATCTTCTACTATGGACCCCAGCGTGAGGAAGCCAACCCTGCCACTACGTCTGGGAAGCCGTCCGCAGAGGTCTATCCTGAAGCAGGCCCTAGAGGCGGCCGACATAGACTTAGAAAAGCTGGGAAGATCCCGCAAGCAGCTTTTCCCTACTAAAATCTGTCTGCCTCAACCGAGACTTTTTCCTGCCTCCGTCGCTACAATACCACTGCCTTCGCCTTCGACTACTGCCCGCCCTCTACCAACCGCTGCATCTCTTACAATACCACTACCTTCGCCTTTGAGTACTGCCCACCCTCTACCAGCCGCTGCATCTCCCACAATACCACTGCTTTCGCCTTCGACTACTGCCCGCCCTCTACCAGCTACTGCATCTCTTTTTTCTCCGCTGTCTCTTCTGTCTCCGCTACCTCCCACTCCGCCTTTGAGGAAACTGAAAGCCTTCAGAGAGTGCCAGAAGGCGTGCAGAGCTCCAAGACCTCCTTGCACGCACCTGTTCCTGCGCCGGGGGTAAGAAAGGTGAGAGATGTGGAAAGCCAAGCGCTCTTGGAGGAGTATTGTGTGTGAGACACAAGCCGAAGCGAACGGCTCCTGCAGCAACGGCAACTCCCTTCAAGCGGCTGCGAATAAACCGGCTTAAATCCGGGAAACGCTATTTCTATGTTCAGCGTATTTCAGATCGCGAAGTAGCCTTGGAATGTAGTGGTAAACGCTACAAACTGAAGTTACCTCGTGGACTGATAAACCCTGAACATCTAAATAAGCGACACTATATTATTCGCAACAGCTTGGGGACATCAGAGTGGAGACTTGCTCCCTCTAACACCCTACTTCCTTAAGCCTTCTTTCCATTCTATCAAACGGTCCTTTTTTAGGACCCAAACGGCCCTTTTCAGGGCCTAACATTTTTAACTGATTAATGACCTTGACCTACTTACAAACAACCAATCAGAAGAGACCCCCCACTCTCGCGAGCTCTATATATACGCGCACACCTTGAAGACGGTATCATTTCTTCAAGCTCCACTGCCAGATCAACATCTCCTAGATCAGCGCCTCTTCAAGCAGCCCACTCCAGAACCTCTGCCTGCCCGCCTGCCCACAGCTTGCTTCAGGATAGCAGCCAATCCAGAGTTGATTCAGACATCTCTCTCCTATCACCTTTCCTTAAGTTATTTGTGTACGGACACCAAACCGGCTCAATGACTTTTTCCTTAAGTTAT
Source organism: Stictocephala bisonia (assembly GCA_035578905.1). Classification (NCBI taxonomy): domain Eukaryota; kingdom Metazoa; phylum Arthropoda; class Insecta; order Hemiptera; family Membracidae; genus Stictocephala; species Stictocephala bisonia. The sequence continues at coordinate 23,734 of JAQJVL010004439.1, forward strand.
TTGTTTACGGACACCAAACCGGCTCAAATGGCTTATCCTTGCTTACTGTCTATCCTCAACAGATTGTTGTTCTGAGGCCCGAAAACCACCCAACAGTCTGTTGAAAAACCATCTTATGTTTGAGTCTTCTCGAGAATACCGCTGGGGGTCGTGAGCACCGCTTCACCCTTCCTCAATCTTACCTTCCAAAACCCAATCCCTGCACTTTGCTGTTCTAAGGCCCGCAAACCATCCAAATAGTGCATCCTACCTACATGTCTTTCCGACAGAGTGTTGTTCTGAGGCCTGCAAACCACCCAACACTCAGTCATAATTGTGTATTAATATATACTAATATAGTTGTTTTTCTCTTTCAGCTTCTTCCCTCTTCCTCACAGCCTGCGAAGGGCCCACCCAGGGGACCGCAACCTGTCCCACACTCGCTCCAGGATAGCCTGCTAATCCAGAGTTGGCCCAGACATCCCACCCAGGGTCCGCAGCCCGTCCACAGCTCGCTCCAGGATAGCAGCTAATCCCAAGGTTGGCTCAGACATCTATCTCCTATACCTTTCCTTAAGTCATTTGTTTACGGACACCAAACCGGCCGCAATGACTTTTTCCTTAAGTTATTATGTTTACGGACACCAAACCGGCTCAAATGGCTTATCCTTCCTTACTGTCTATCCTCAACAGATTGTTGTTCTGAGGCCCGAAAACCACCCAACAGTCTGTTGAAAAGCCACCTTATGTTTGAGTCTTCTCGAGAATACCGCTGAGGTCGTCAGCACCGCTTCACCCTTCCTCAATCTTACCTTCAAAACCCAATCCCTGCACTTTGCTGTTCTAAGGCCCGCAAACCATCCAACAAAGTGCATCCTACCTACTGTCTTTCCGGCAGAGTGTTGTTCTGAGGCCTGCAAACCACCCAACACTCTGTCATAATAGTGTATTAATATACCAATCAGTTGTTTTCTCTTTCAGCTTCTTCTTGGGTATTAATATACTAATTTGTTATGTCTTCTTTTTCAGCGCCTTACATTATTCTTTACTCTTAACTTATATATAGTTAGTGCATGCTTTGCTTAGTAGATATATTGCATGTTTTGGTGTAGCATCTAAGTAGTCTGGATATATTGCACTGTTTTTGGTTTAGCATCTAAGTAGTCTGGTGGAGCACACATACAAACAGCACACCTTTTTTATTTTTTTATAAACATCTACATGTATATGATTATTCATATACAAACACTGATGCTTAAGATTCAATAGTACCCAATGTGCGGTTGAGGATCTAAGGCATCAGAACATATTTTACAACACTTGAAGATTGTAAAAGCTAACGGAAGGCTTGTTGTATTGTTATTCAGCATCGGTTTATTACCCGTGCTGGAGAATAATATTTCGGCTAACCGTTATCTCTTACCACCTTCATAAAACAACCTTACATTATAATTTTTTTCTTTTTGGTGGAGCACACATACAAAACAGCACACCTTTTTTTATTTTTTTTATAAACATCTACATGTATATGATTATTCATATACAAAACACTGATGCTTAGGATTCAATAGTACCCAATTGTGCGGTTGAGGATCTAAGCTCAGAACATATTTACAACACTTGAAGATTGTAAAAGCTAACGGAAGGCTTGTTATGCAGCTTTGGTTTATTGCCCGTGCTGGATAATAATATTTTGGCTAACGTTATCTCTTACTACCTTCATAAAACAACCTTACATTATATTTTTTTTTTTTTTTATATAAGATTTGGATGACCCTTGACATACATTTTGGACTTGTATTTCACGTTACTTGCTGCTCTTTGTGTTAAACATGCTGTTGAATTCTTTATCTAGTTGTCTATATGTACACCTAAAAAATAAAAGAACTTAAACCCTCCTCATATGTATATTCTATATAAGCGGTAAAAATCTTAGATTTAGTAATTTTTAACTACCTGTTAGTTTCAATGGTTGCTACCATCGTTATTATTCGTGTAATGAATGTATACGAGGATAGGAAGCCTCTCTTAGAAGACTTGTGGGTGCTGAAAGCAAAATACCCTACAATGGAAGTAGAGTACGATAGCGACGGTAATGAATGCCATCGATTCACTCAGCGCTTTCACGAAGTGTATATGAAAAACCCTTGGGTAAACGATAGTTGTAAAAAGGTGTTTGTTCAAGTAATTATAAACCCTTAACCCCCCCCCCTTAGGAAAACGTTGTCAAATTACAATCATAGCTATCAAACTTATAACACAATGTTATTGCTTAACAATATGTTTAGTAACCTAGATGTCTGATTGGTTGGTCTGCATATATAAGAACAGGCTTCTGATTGGTTGGTTTGCGTATGTAAGAACAGGCCTTCTGATTGGTTGTTTGCGTATGTAAGAACAGCTTCTGATTGGTTGGTTTGCGTATATAAGAAACTTGCAAGTGGTGCTAACAACTCATTTCTGCTCCAGACATAGTCGAATAAACAAGTGCAATGCATGTTTGCGGTGTTTGTCGTGAGCAATTTGAGGATGAAATTTTGCTATTGTGTCATCATGAGCTGTTTCACAAGAATGAAGAGGAAGAGCATCCTCCAGCTAGAGCAAGCGTTATTATGTATGCTCCACCACAAGACCTGAAAGTAGAGATTTTGGCAGAAGCTTTACAAAGATCTGCGGTAAGACATTTTTAAAATAAAGAATCTCTAAAAGTTACAATTTGGAAGAATTCTTATCCAAAACAAAAATGTTGATCATAGATACATTAGCAACAGAATTTCGAAGATTAAACTTTGTTAAATTTGGGTTGATTCTAGAACGCTATATTTACTAATACCACCAAATGAAGTATCGCCAAGAGGATTTATTACTAAAAATCAAACCATTATAGCAACAACAAACCTGGAAGAATGTTGTGGATGACTTGTGTCAAGAACTAAAAACCAAACTTATTGAACATGAGGGAAGAGGATCTGGCTGGAGTTTATTGCATATAGATGGCTTGGATATAAGAGTGCACAAACACGGGTATGGGTGATAGAGGTAGTAGCTACATAGAGCTTCCAGAAAAGATTTCTAACACTAAAGCATGCATAAATGTACAAAATGAGGATAATGAATGCTTTAGGTATGCAATGTTGGTTAAGGTTATAGAAGATAAAAACATTTGTAGGACCCTAACGCTAAATACAATCAATTAAGAAAAAAAGTACAACTTTAACGGTATGACGTATCCTGTTTCTTTATCAGATGTTAAGAGGTTTCAAAAACAAAATCCTGCAACATCTGTAAATGTTTTTGGCTTAGATAATTCAAATAATGTATACCCTCTCCAATTAGCACAATTTGAAAGAACTGATCACACCGATCTGCTTCTCATAAAAGATGGAGATGTTTCTCATTTTGTATACATCAAGGATTTTAATGCCTTTAGTTGCTAGACAAGTGTCGAAAGGTGAACATCGAATAACTGTATGTAAAAGATGTTTCTGCTTCTCAAGAGGATCTCTGCGAGGAAAATCAATCAACATGGCTGCAAGAACATCAACTTCTTTGCAGTCAGAAGGAAGTCGCGCGAATATGTTTACCACCTCCAAGTCGTTGCAAAGTTGAATTTACAAAAGTTTGTCAGCAGTATCGAATACCTATTGTTGTGTATGCAGATTTCGAATCTTCACTTCTTCATTTGGATATCGCTAATGCAGATCCAACTAGGCGAACCAAATATCAAATTCATCAACCAAACTCATACTGCATTTTAATAAATCAACATTGAGTGAAAATCATTTACAGCTTTATGGTTTAACATCAATACCTCAAGTGTACAGAGGCGACAATGCTGCTGAACTGTTTGTAGATAAACTGTATGATATTGCAAACAAAGTGGAGGTATTGTACTCCCGTATTAAACCCATGCTCCCGCTAACAGATCTTCAAATGAGAGAGCACGCTTCTGCAACACAATGCTACCTGTGTGATGGTTGTTTTTCCTCTAATAATAACAAGGTACGCGACCATGATCACTTAACAGGCTTGTACCGCGGAGCTGCATGCAACCGATGTAACATTAATTACAAACTACCTCGCTTTATACCTGTTATTCTTCATAATTTGAGCGGGTATGATTCACATTTTATAGTTTCCCCAGTTGGGAAGAGTAATGGCAGTATCGATGTACTAGCAACCAGCATTGAAAAATTTATTAGTTTTTCTAAAAAGTAAATAAAATCAAATTGAGATTTGTTGGACTCTCTATGATTCATGCTTTCTAGCCTAAGCAAATTAGTTGATAACTTAAAGAAAGAAGATCTAATTGAAACATCTAAGATTGTAGCTGCTGACAAGATGGATTTAGTGCTAAGGAAAGGAGTTTTCCCATATGATTACATAGACAGCTTAAGAAGATTTGAAGAAACCTCGTTACCACCTATAGAATCATTTTACAGTAAACTGAATGAAGAATGCATAACTCTTGAAGATTACCAACACGCCTGCAAGGTTTGGGAAGAACTAGGCATGAAGACCTTAGGGGATTACAGCGACTTCTATGTGAAGCTTGATGTAACACTTCTCTGCGATGTGATGGAGGAATTTCGTAATACTTGTATGGAAAGCATACGGTTTGGATCCATTACACTCATACACCTCTCCAGGTTTAGCTTGGCAGGCTATGTTAAAAGAGACCAAATGCAAACTGGATTTATTAAATGATATTGATATGGTATTGATGGTGGAATCTGGAGTTAGAGAGGATTGACCCAAAGCGTTACAAGACATGTTAAGGCGAATAACAAGCATGTGCCCTGATTATGATTGTAACAAAGACTCTTTATATATAGGATACTTTGATGCCAACAATTTGTACGGGTGGGCAATGAATAACCCGCTACCTCACGGTAATTTTGCATGGGTGAACCCTGAAACTCTTAAGGACATATCAAGTATTCCAAAACTTGGTGAAATCGGATACATCCTAGAGTGTGATTTTGAATACCCCGAACAAATACACGACCACCATTACGATCTCCCTCTACTCGCTAGGTCAGAAGTTCCTCCTGAAGGTAAACACCCTAAATTAATGATGACTCTTAAACATAAAGAGAGATATGTTGCCCACTTTTGGATAGTGCAACAAGCATTAGAGTTAGGTCTTCGAATTACAAAAATTCATAGAGCTATTCAATTTTCTCAATCATGCTGGTTAAAAACCCTATATTGAGTCAAATACAAAAACGCAGAGCTGCTGCTACATCTGAATTTCAAAAGGACTTTTTTAAACTAATGAATAACTCGATTTTTGGAAAAACCTTAGAAAACAAGCGAAAACATAAAAATGTTAAGCTAATTTGTGATGCATCAAAATTGGAAGATTTAGTCCAAGCAACCAAATTTTAAAACATCTATAATAATTAATCAAAATCTAGTTGCTGTTGCCATGAACCCTGCAAAGATAGTTATGGACAGACCTTTGTATGTAGGTATGTCCATCTTAGACATTTCCAAGACCCACATGTACGATTTCCACTACAATAAAATGGTCCGCTTTTATGGTCGAAGATAGAATCGGAATATCATACATGGATACCGACGCATTTATATATTGGATAAAAACAATCGATATGTATGAAGACCTTAAAACATTTCCCCACAATAATGATTTTGATTTTTCCGAGTACCCTATCACTCACCCAACTTACGATGGTGGTATAAATAAAAAGGTTCTAGGAAAGTTTAAAGATGAGACCAACAGTGTACCAATACATGAAATCGTGGCATTACTGTCAAAAGTATATGCAATAGAAACTAGCGATACAAGTAATATTATCAAAAAAGCAAAAGGTGTTAAAAAAATATTTCTAAAAAAGAAACTGCAGTTTGAAAACTACAAGAAGTGTCTTTTTGAAGGTGAAGAAGTAATTGCAACGTTTAACACCATACGAAGTTTTAATCATCAGTTATGCAGCGTAACCGAAAGGAAGAAGGCTCTGACAGCCAACGATAACAAACGACACATTCTTGAAGACAAAGTGCACACGCTACCTTTTGGACACTACTCACTCAACAGAATAGATGATTGAAATGTCTTTTACCAGCATTATTGAATAGCAAAAAAGCCCTTTTAAGGGCAAAAAAAAATTATTAGATTTTAAATGACCTTGACCCGATTTTAAGCGTAGCATATGTTAAAAAGCTGTATTTTAATATTATTACACTGCAAGTTTTAAACAGTGATGATTGAATACTGTTAGAGGTTGCTTTGTATACCAAGATGACTCTTAAAAGTGAGGTTATTAACGAGCTGCACAAACCAGCTAGAATAAACTTTCCTAGGAGGAATACTATCCTAAAAGGAGTAAATGATTTGTATCAAGCAGATTTGATAGAGGTACAGCCTATAGCAGATTTAATAAAGGATTCCGTTACATTTTAACATTTATAAACTGTTTTACAAAAGTTGCCGATGCAGCTCCTTTAAAAGATAAAACAGGTAAAAGCGTTGCTGCAGCAATGGAAAGAATATTAAAAAGAGGGGGACATATAGTAAAACATTTACAAAACTGATGATGGTAAGGAATATTTTAACAAAGTCTTTACGGATATGATGAAGAAAATATAAACATAAACCATTACTCAACAAAAAGTGAAAAGAAAGCAGCTATTATTGAAAAGGTTTAACCGAACCCTAAAGGGAGCTATGTATAAAATGTTTTCAGTTAGAGGTAAGCATGTTTGGCATGATGTGTTGACAAAGTTAATTAGCGACTACAATAACACCTTCCACAGAACTATAGGAATGAAACCAGTTGAAGTAAGTAAGGAAATGAGAAGAAGTATTAAAAATTATTAAAAGAACACCATAACCTAAGGACGATAAAAGAAAACCAAAAACTCTACAATGTCGGAGATCAAAGTACGCATAAGTAAGTATAAAGGTGTTTTCGATAAAAAGTATTTACCAAATTGGACCGAATGAAGTCTTTACCAATCCATCGAGTACAACCAACACATCCGGAAACATATATTTTAAAGGATAATAAAGGAGAGATTTTAGAAGGAGGTTTCTACGGTCATGAATTGTTAAAGTCCTTTTGTTGGTGATGTTTACTTAGTAGAAAAGGTACTGAAAAGGAAGAAGGATAAGCTGTTAGTGCGATGGCTGGGTTTAATAAAGTCAGGATTCTTTGGATTGATAAAAGGATTTGGTTTAGGTTAAACACAGCAGTGTAATCAGAAACCTTGAATACGATGGAGATAGTTCAATTTGAGGAACATATCAATGTAAATAACATAGATAATCTAACAGTAGACAAAGTTACTACCATAGTGGGAAAGCACGGTCCATTGCTGCCTGATACTGTTAGATGTTTAGTCACTGGACCATCCCAATTGCCCGGAAAAACTAATGTTGTATTTAACCTCATCACAAATCCAAACGGATTAAGGTTTAACAACCTTATATATTTTTAGCAAGTCCTTGCAACAACCAAAGTATCAATTGTTGCGCAAAATACTTCTGAAATACCCTGATGTAAGTATGTATGAATACGATAGTAACGAAAAATAATGCAACCATCTCAAGCTAAACCTTATTCAAACTTTATATTTGATGATGTGTCTTGTGAAAAACCATGATACAATTAGAAGCTATTTCTCAATGGGGAGACACAATAAAAATAGATCTGTATTTACATAGGTCAACATACAGTAAGATACCTAAACGCTTATACGCGATAATGTCAACCTTTTGATATTGTTCAAACAAGATGATACAAATCTGAAGCATGGTATATAAACGACCCCGTTGGTGCAGACATGATTTATAACAAGTTCAAAGAGTTATGTGGAAGAGCGTGGAAGATATTTACGGATTTGTTGAGATAGATTAAAGATCGTGAACTTAAAGTGGACGATATCGCATAGGGTTTGATAAGTATGCAATATTACCATAATCTTTGATAAAATTGTTCTCCATTTACTACGTTTACTCCTACTGTTAACATGCGATGAGCAAGAAAGGACTGTTAAAAGAGATAAATGCGCTAAGTGATTCTATTCGCCAGAAAAACAGAGCTTTGAGAATGGGTATAAGTGAGAGGGAGAAATATTTGGAAACAACCTTTAAACCCAGTGATTCCAGCCCCTTAAGGAAACTAGTTCAAGGAGTAAGTCAAGCAATCCTCCTACAGATGGTGATTTAATATTACCAGTACCAAAGTATGAAAAGTATGAGAGTGATGAAATTAAAAATGAAGAATCTGAAACAACCGATGAGGATAGGGATCAGAGCGTGATAGATGCAGAAGAAGATGCCTTAACAGACCCTACTGAGGTACCTAAAAGAGCAGACGATAGCGAACAAACAGAAGAAGCAGGGGAAGAAAGCGATATTCCTCCTCTCCAACATTAGCAAGTTAGGATTAGATATAGCATTAACAGGTGTTCTTGGAAGAAAATATTTACTAAAAATGCTGCATTCAACACCTGTAACAAAAAAATATCATGTCTATGGTGCTCGACTTGATGAGGATGGTTTAAAGATAGGAAATAAAACTTAAACGTTGATGAAAAAGAAAACATATTGATTGGGGAAAAGAAATACAAAGGAACTAAAGGTTTATTTGATTTAATATTTAAATCCAAGCCAGAGAACTATACAAGAACAGATTTAAATACATTTAGAGAATTTTGTCAACATACTAATGCACATCGTAAATCTTACGCTCCAGACGCTCCTTTACATAAAAATGTATCTTTAAAGTATAAAAATATAATATATCAACTATTTTTACCCCAGACGAGTCAGTTAAAACGAAAAGCAACTTCTACTGAAAAAGTGAATCTTCCCTCTAAAAGAAATAAAACTGGTGAGGTTTATTGAAAAATGTTTATAGTACAAACATTATTTACTACAACAATATAAACAAACTGGTAACACGTATGAGATTATTGTACGAAGCGATGGACGCTGGCCATACGGGTCTCGATAACGAATGGGTGGCATTAACTGCAAGAACTTAGGAATAAAGGTGTTATAGAATAACAAATATATATTAAGAGTATTTTTTATATGCACTGTTCAGTACTCTGCTATAAATAGACATGAGAAGACGATCAAGGATTAGTCGTGCTAAACATCTCGTCTAGAAAAGGTGGAGGAGTAGTATCTTCACTTTATCCCGTATATTTAATCCTTTGAAAAATTATACCCTGTTGGAGCAATTGTCAACACTGCGATAGACGCACTACCCATAGAGCTTCATCTTCCAGGAGGTCTATCAATACTGCGGACCAGGAACAAAACTACAAAAAAGACCTTGCCCGAGGAGATACCGGAATAAATAAATTGGATCAAGCGTGCAGAGAACACGATATAGCATACTCCAAGTTTAACGATTCTGCTAATAGAACAGTGGCAGACAAAATCCTAACAGAAAAGCTTGGAATAGAGTGAAATCAATAGACGCTAGTGTGGTGAAAGAGCAGCAGCTTTAGCGGTGGCTCAGCAGCTATGAAAGGGAAAACATCGTTTGGTGGCGGTAAAAAGAAAAGTAGAAAGCGGTCGCAGAAATCCTGATGGTGGTGCTCTTAAGCAGGGGAAGAAACGGAACGCTAAGAAGAGGAACAGTAGGAAGACCTTCAATATGGTCCATGTTAAAAAAGGGAAACGGTCTTTACTTTAAAACCATACGTGTGTACTAAACAATAAGGAAAAGCTAATATTACCAAATCAAGCGTTAAGTAATAAAGCCTTACTACAGTATGCAGCTTGTTTAAAATACCATTCTTTAGAGGTGTTTCTTATGAAAGACACCTACACGAGATATTAAAGTTAATGAAACCGGTGTTGTCAATCTTGATAATAGTGAAGGACCTGGAACCCATTGGGTATGTTACAAAAAACTTGGTAAGACTGTATTCTACTATGACAGTTTTGGAAACCTCCCACCTCCCGAAAGAACATGTACATTACTTTAAACCCCGCTGATCATATATACTACAATTACACAAGACAAACAACCGTCAGATACATCTATTTTGTGGACATTTTTATGTTTAGAGTTCTTAGCTACAAGTGATAGTCAGCTTTAGATGTCTTCGTACTACAGTGTCCTTTACAGGGAATTCATCAACATTGCGCAGTGTACTTTTTCCTGCGTTAAGATTGCAAAAAGGTAAATTGTGGGAAGCAGCACTGCTGGATTTTACAACGTACAACTCTATTCCAAACATAACAGAAAACGTTAATAATAAACTTCATTTACTCTAAAAGTGTTGACAACAATGGAAAGGTAATGAAACTTGACGAATTGCAATTACCAACAGGTTCATATGAGATAGATGATATAGATAAAATGTTACAAGAAAGCTTGGTAAAGAAAACATTTCAATTACAGGCAACAACAACACTTTAAAAACGGAGATAAAATCCAAATATTTTATAGATTTTAGCAAGGAACATTCAATTGGCGGTTTATTAGGTTTTCCTAAATCAACGCCAATGCTAAAACCGAATGAGCGGTACACTGGTGAAAACACTGTGAATATTCTAAAGGTAAACGCTATCAATGTTGTATGCAATATTTTACAAGGATCATACAAAAATGGAGAAAATAGTCACATATTGCATACTTTCTACCCATCCGTTCCACCAGGTTTTAAAATTATTGAGAAACCTAATAATCTCGTGTACTTGCCGCTGAACACCAGTTACGTCTCAGACATCGTCCTGGACATAGTGGATCAAGACGGAAACGCTATTGACTTTAGAGAAGAGACTATTACTGTCAGGATTCATTTAAAAGTAAACGTGTAAAAATAATTAAATGGGATTATCTTTTAAAAAGACGGGATCAAGTATTAATAGAGCCAGTAGCTCATTGACAGCTGACGAGTTAACAAGTGATAATCGTCAATTTCTTGAAGATTTAGGATTTTAAATAAAAGACTATGGATATTCTGGATATAACCCACGGTCCAACATTCGACGAGAGCCTTTGGGAGAAGGAGTATCATACACACAACCCTTACGCTTCATCGAAATTAAACAATAATGATGAAATTCGTATCCCTATTCAGCAACAAGACATCTACACTCTACCATCAGAGAGCTATCTCTATGTCGAAGGGAAAATTACCAAGAAGGATGGAATAACGACTGGAAGTACTGTACCTTTTATCAATAATCCTATAGCCTATTTGTTTGATGAAATCAGGTATGAATTATCAGGTGTTACTGTTGACTCTACTAAAAAAGTTGGTATTGCCACAACATTGAAAGGATTAACATCTATAGCTCCGAATGAAAGCTGCTTTCTGCAAGTAGCAGGATGGATTGCACCGAAAAAGGAAAGTATTGCGCCAAACAGTGATGGGAGTTTTGATTTTCATATACCACTAAAACTTCTGCTAGGTTTTGCTGAAGACTACAAACGAATAATCATCAACGTTAAACAAGAATTAGTGCTTTTACGCGCACCAAACGATAAAGATGCAATTGTAGCCCCTGCAGGCGCTACCAATGACAACTTAGAATGGAGCTTAACCCTACAGAAAGTTGTATGGAGAGTACCGCACCTAAGACTATCAGATACTCATAGAATTACTTTGCTAAAACAGCTGAAGGCGGATCGTGACATTGTTCTACCTTTCAGAAGTTGGGAATTGCATGAATATCCAAATCTCCCTGCAACGCAACGACACTCATGGACTGTAAAGACATCAACTCATTTAGAAAAGCCTAGATATGTAATATTTGGCATGCAAACTAATCGAAGAAACAACATCACAGCTAACGCAGGACAATTTGATCATTGCAAGTTGACAAATTGTAAACTGTTTTTAAATTCACAATTTTTTCCATATGACAACTTACACATTTCCTTTGATAAGAAGAGATATAGTGTGTTGTATGAAATGTACGCACGGTTCCAGAACTCATATTATGGTAAAGTAAACACTCCACTGTTGTCTCCTGAAGAATTCAATTCCATAGCGCCTATTGTAGTCATAGATTGTTCTAAACAAAATGAATCTGTAAAATCGTCTAGTGTTGATATAAAGTTAGAACTTGAGTTTGAAGCCAATGTCCCGAACAATACAAGTGCGTACTGTTTGATTCTACATGACAAGATCGTGACATATACGCCTTTAACAGGAGTTGTTAAAATGGTATTGTAGGAAAAGATTTAAAATTGTTCTTTATTCTCTAAAGAGGGTATAAATAGCTGAACTGTGCACACATTTTTAGTTAGTCACGAGCTGTGATAGAGACAACACTGCACATCCACCATGAGTGATACTTCAGAGACACCATTATTGGATAATGGAATGGAAGAGTCGACAACCGTTGAAGCAGAGGAGCAAAACGCAAAGGTTATAAACAAGAAGAAAAGGAAGATTGAACATGAAGCTCCGATTACGCTTTTAGCAGAAGTTTTTCTCCGAGTTATGTACCCTATATCGACTTGTATGAGTAAATGTTTATCTGCAGGTCTTGTTAAGTCTTTGGGATATTTACCTACTGTTATCTTACACCATGGACCAAAATCTGTCCAGTTTTCAGAGACGGCTTGGGACTCATTTGTTAAACATTTACACCTAATTGAATGCTATTTAGCCAACAATATAATCGGGCGAAAAACTAATGTAAGATTGTTGGATAGTGACATTGAGATTGATGTTGTTAAGCAACGTGGAGACCAGCAAGTACGAATAAGAAACTTAAGCAAACACGAAGATAAACTACAATTAACGCAGCAAGAATTCTTTATTTTAAATGCCATTGCTTCACCTGTAACCAGATATGTAAAGCAATTAGCATTTTCATAACCAATTCTTCAAGATTATTTAATACATACAATGGAAACACAACCTGATGTACCTATACTCTATAGTCCTATCGACACATCCATCTTTAACAGAATCCCTTACGAAGTTGAAGTGTGGCGAGGTTTAAGAGATTATATAACTAAGCCTGACAAACAAGACCCGCAGAATGAACATATGTATTCAAAGGAGAACCTTTCAGAGTAAAGTGTCATACTTGTATCTGTGGGAGTAGGCCTATCTGGGGATGGTGCCCACGTTAAATAAACACCAACGCGCCGGGAACTGTACGGCATGATATAAAACGTATCTACCGTGGTGCGGAAACCAGTTCACTTTGTTGTTACAATGAGTAACAATATACACTCAGCTTCAGTTAGATTCAGCGAAAATGTTCACATTATTAAGGAGAACCCTTGTGTGGTAGAATTCCAGGCTTTTATAGGAGATGATAAAAAGTATATTATCAAAGAGTTGGTTTTTATTGATATAAATAATGGAGTTGACTATATATTTTTATTTAAACCGCCATTTGACTTCAAAACATTAAGTAAAAGAGCGAAGATTACAAACAGATGGTTAACAAATAATTATCATCACATCAAATGGGAAGAAGGTTTTAGCGATTATGACACCCTAGATAACATTATGTACCACTTCTGTTCAAAGTTTAAAACATTTTATACCACAGGAGCAGAAAAGCGTAATTGGATTCAATTGTTTACGTCTGGAAATGTTTATAATACAGCTATTGATAAAGCTTTTAAACTACATAGAGATATAGCATGTATTTCCGTTCAAAACCATGCACATATGTATGTCAATTGTGCGTTGAAGAAAGCTAAGCGTTTGGTGGGGTTTTTACAAGATCCGTTAGATTGTTGCAGTGGTGGGGATATTGGAGGGTATATATACACCACAACACCACTGACAATGCATCAGTATTACTCTGACTTTACAGAGGAAACATCTACATCAGCTTCAGATGGCATCTCCACAGTACCTTCAAACGTTGGTTGAGCAATTCAATGCTCAATCCAAATCTTCGGTGCTGCTAACGAAAAGGTGCTCAGAACTCAAAGAGCACAAGCACTACATCATTCACCACATTAGAAAGATTGATACAGCTGTCGGTGACGCAGTATTAGTTGCATTAAGTGATGCACCATACGTTCCAGGTGATGAACCCAAGTTTCAAGTCTTCCTACCAAAACGCTTTTTACATCTACTGCAGAATGAAGACGTGAGGAATATTCAGCCAGGAGCGCTCTATCTCATGTCCCATGGTGTGAGTGGGAACAATTCTACAGAACTCTCTCTTCACTTTTCATCATCTAGTCAATAGTTATAAGACTTTTGTATTTTTTTAGTGATAAGACATGATTGTAATTGTGGAAATAAACTTTACTTTTTTAAAAACTCGTTTGGGTGACCTTGACCTACTTTCTGTCTTGTATAAAACAGCTTGTTCCAATAGAAAGATTGTAGTGTCAGTATGAGTGTGGACAAGTTTGGTCGATTTGATCAGAGTGTAGCAAAGACCCAGTCTGAGGCCCATAACGCAGTAAATGCCGCTTATGTGCAAAAGAATTGTCTATCATTATCAGATGTAAACGATCATTATGATGCTAAAAACAGAACTATTAGAAATGTTTCCACACCCCTTCTACAGAGTGATGCAGCAAATATGCAATTTGTACGGAATTATAGTTTAAAAAGGACTTCTGACATGCAATTTTCAGCTAATAACAAATTTATAAGAGAGTTGCGTGATCCAGTCTTAAATTCGGATGCTGCAACTATGGGTTTTGTTAAAAGGTCGTCCTTAAAAAAGGACTCATCCTGATGGAGATATTGATATAGAAGGGAAATTGCTTAGAAACCTTGGTAATCCCGTTTTACCTACAGATGCTGTTAATATGAAATATGTATTATTAAACACTCCAAGACAGCATATTGACCATTGGACGTTTGATAATAAAAAATTGAGCAATGTCCAAGACCCTACTTATGACGGGGAAGCTGTCAATTTACGATCACTAAAGCAGTTAGGTTTAATCAGAACATTTGAAGCTAAGAGTCATTATGATGCTAAAGATTATAGAATTGTTCATGTAGGTAATTCCAAAGATGATAATGACGCCGTTAATGTAAAGGTGTTAAAAGATTATGTTGCAAGATATATCACGCATCATGAGGGACAATTGGAACGGTTATCTTCAGCAATATTTGATTATATTCATCGATCTTCAGGGAAGTCTGCTGAGCTAGGTATAACAAACACAAACTATTTGGATTGGGATAAAATACTTAATAAAAAGATATTGGAAGAAGATGAGTCAGAAGACCACATAAGGCAAAAAGACCGCATGACGTCACTCCATCACTTTGAGGTATAAAAGGAAGTGCACGTTCATTTTACAATCATTCCATTTTCTACATTCAACTGTGTCGGTCACATACTACAAAACCAAAAATGAATACCAACATGGTGATGATTATGTTTGAATTACGGTTCTGCAAACGCACCTGGTCTCCACAGTGTAAAAGTGTTCTTAACATGATGGCTGAGTTAGCCCAGAACATTGAGGACAGGAAGAAACGCTTTAAGTGTACTGAGGTGACCATCTCTAGATATGGTGTACATTTTATTGAATGTCTTTGGGCAAATCCCGATACAAATGTAGGCCCTGATTGCTGCGTTTGCAGCCGCATAAAATATGATGAATACAAATTTGTTAAATTGTTTGAAAGACTTGGCCCCAGTGAATGCGGAGAAGATTTGTATAGACGATTGATTGGATATATAAAAGGTGATGACTCAGAAGTTGAGAAGAAAAAGGATGAAGAACCAGTGGTACGAGTAAAGCAATTATGGATGAGATCTGTGGAATGACAGGGGGCTTATAGTATATATATGACGAGGATTTTAGACTTTAGACGAAATTTAACACGCTAGGAGGATTAATGCAACCCCCACCACATGATGTTACCCCCACCATGATTTTTTTCTCTTATATATTACAGTTCGCTGCTTTCTAACATCACTTGCACGCCAGCAGTCGAAGCAATCACATTCAATATGAACACAAATATGGAGCCGAAGTTGCTTAACGTAAGGTTAGCAAAATCTTCTTGGAGTTCTGAGGCACTGGTAAAGTTGATTGCTCTGGAGGACTTGTATAATGCAGTACTGAGCCAGATGATGGGGAGTGAAGAAGTTGCAAGCTCTACAGCGGACTTCAGGGTTGATGTACACAAAGACGACTCAGACAAGGAGAACACATCACCCAGATCCTGAGCCAGCACTAAGTAGTTTGTTACTGTAGGTTTAGTCTGTAAGATGTACATATTGTAAAAATTTGTAATATTTTAAATAAAGTAAAAGAAAAAGGCTTCTTGGACAGAACAGTCGTTCTGTCCAAGAAGCCTTTTTCAAAAAACACACAAATGACCTTGACCCACAAATTATCCCTGTGACGTACTTACCTACGTCACCATGACGTCATTGTGACGTCACCGTGACGTCACAAAACTCACCTGTCAAACCATTTGATTTATGTGAGCCAGCACCGGCAAATTACACTACTCTTGTTTTTAGAGACAACTCAAAATACATCTTTCAAATTTGCTTAAACGGCCGCCATTTTCCAATATGGTGGTCAACTTTTGCTTTACATTTTAACTGTAATTGACTTATTAATTGCTTATTTTCCTAAACATTTACAAGTGATATGAGTGATAAACTGATTTTAAGTAAGTGTTAATATGTAATTATACTTTTCTCAGTACAAATAAGAGATTAGATAGTATAATGGCGTGAACAATATGGCATATTAATGACATAAACAACAATTATTCTATTTATTTATGATAAATAATATAGTATGTCTCTTCGGTGGTTATGATGGTTTCTACAAGGGGCATAATTCGTTTGTTTTATGAACACTATTATTTCAGTGAGTACATAAACTAACAACCAAACAAATGCAAAATCTCATCTAGACTAAGAAAAAAAAACATCATCCTTCAAAAAACATTATTGTGTAATAAAATAATTTAATACAATTTCTCTCTAATATTTATTGAAAAAGAAGCAATCAGCAAAAACTAAATTACGTTATGAAAACTATTTGGCAGCTATATTTACTTTCTTTTTTATTTGATTGGCCGCAGAGTAATCAAAAATTGTCTGTTATTTCAAAAATATAATATATTTTAACACTTAAGTGTTTAATAGGAGAGTTTTGTTTTGTTTTTTTATTTAAACCTATTTTTTATTTTGTCTTTGACTTGCACTGAATATTATGTCTTGAAATTGTCGAATATGCATCTTTTTTTAAAAATATCGTGCAAATGCTCAAAGATTATATACACAAGCAACGTAAAATAAAAAAATATCTTTTTTAGAAAACAATATTTCAATTATATTATAAATTATATATATAATAATTCAATTATATTATAAAGGACAGGCGAGAGGGCGTTCTAAATTACTTTTCATAGCCTAACAGTATATAGCTAGTACAGTATATAACTATACATATTAAAATCTCAGGAACTGCTTGTAATTTAATATAAATGTATACAATAATGTATTAAAAATTGTAAACCAACGTTATGCCATCAAGTCTATACAAGAGTAAAATAAGGTAGTCACTAATTAATTTATTGATTGCATTAAGACTGTCTTCAGTTTGGCAGTATTATACGTAACGATGCTACAATTTAGTACGTCAAAACAGGGATTCCGCAGGGGTGTTGACACACCCGCCCGCCCATACGCGAACATTGGTATTGAAGGAAGTACAACAAGGCAAGGGAAGGACAAAACATTTATTTTAGATAAATGTCTTATGAATAATTGTTATTTATTTTCCATTTTACGAAGAAACTTATTTAATCTACAACAAAACTTGTGTTCCAAGCTTGATCATGTGTAAAGATGGAACCAGAGTTAAACGTATACAGCTATAGTTACTTGCAATAGTATAGTTAACAATCATTATATCATTTATGTTTTAAAGACGGAGAAGGTCTAAAATATATAAAGGTGATTACAAAAAGTTAAAAATGATGTAAGTATTTTATTTGTGTATAATTTACTATATTAATCTATTAACATAGATAAATGTATTTATCTGAACTAGTTTCTCGAAATACATTATAATAGTGGACCAATCCAATTTTGAGGTTAACCAAACATCATAAGTTCAGCATCCCAGTAACTTTTCAAGTCCATAATAGTTAATATTGCTCAAGACTTGAATTGACCTACATATTAAATTTGTGATTTTATTCGTAATATTTAAAGGTATATATTATTGGTTTAACTTCAGTAATTGTATTCCATTACATTGACGTTAAATTTTCAGTAGACTATATACTAACATTGGAGTCTTTTTGTTTTCTTTTTTCATTAAAATATGATAATTATACTAAGCACTAGATAATATTAGTGGAAATTAGCACTCAGCATACTGAAAATTATAATATTAGTATTAAAATATATGTATAAAGAAATATCGTACGTGTACTTTATTTTAAATACTTTTTCAAGACAATACGTGCATGTATACAATATTAAAAGGAAAGTATAAATATAGTCCGCACATTCATCTGAACTAAAATGCATCCGATGTAACTGAAGAGCAGCACGATGTGTGAATATATGCCGCCAGTTCTCAGTGAATGTGGAGTGAAAAAGGGACGTTACGTGACGTCTTGTGTGAGTGGTACTTTAAGCAACACAAGCCTTGAAGTCGATGTTGGTAATTTTAAACATCATCGAAAGTGTTTTAATAGTTTTATAGTTAAAACGTATTTAAGTTTAGATGCGCTACACGATTAAGTTCACGTGGTTTTATAAATATTAAAGATTAATAGCCACTATCAATAATTTGTATTTGAGAATTTTCATTGTATAAATATTTATTATTTTTGCAGTAAAACTATATCAATAAAAATTTAACCTTACTCTGCCCATTTCCAATAAGGGAACGTATTTATACACAGTAAAGGGGAGAACTATAACACTATAATGTGAATATTAATAACATGAAGTTCCAGAAAAGCTCAGGATTTAAATCTGCTCTATCTCTCATTCAGGTTCACAGAAGTGAAGCATTAAACCACTCAGCCACTGGCTCTTCGAAAACTGTAATGCATCAATGCATCAACACATTGGGTCAGATATTTATACTACGGGTGATTCAAAGAATAATTTTACATTTTTTTTTTTTTTTTTTTTTTTCAAACATGTCCATGGTATTCATTTAACGAGTGAAGTAACAGCCATAAGGTCAGTTTTGGATTTTAATCCTGAATGTTGCATTCCACATTGTTAAGGCTTTTTTAAGGAGAGGCCGTATCCTTCCCCTCTACTCTTGCCCTTCCCCATAACCTATTGATCTGTATGGGAACCTTATCCAGACAGGGTAAGGGAGAGAGCCAACACAATACTGATAAATACTTCCAGTATGGTAGAATTTATCTCAAACCCAGGCTCAAAGTCCTGACGTCTTGGACTTGTTATTAGCATACATCACCATTACTAACTTACATATTAAGTACTATATATATATATATATATATATATATATATATATATATATATACCCAAACAGAGAACCGTACATACAAATATTTCATTGTAGTAAATGTTTTTATTAGAAAATTACATGTATATTTCAAACTTTTTTTGTAATAAAATAAAAATAACACACCTTTTAAGATTCATTTATTCTTTTGATGTAGTATATATAAAAGAAAACTCTTGACAAACCATTAAAGTGCATTTCCATGTTATAATGAGGTGGTACATTGCAAAACAAAGTAAATTGTTTTTAAACTCACCTTAAACTGTTAGTTAGTTAGTTAGTTTAAAAGGGGATATGTAGTTGGTCCAGCCAACCTTTGCAACGAAGCCGAAGGCTTTTTGTGCCAATCCCGGTGCCTAATCGTCGTAAAGCTGACAACCCTTGACCAAGTCAAGGAGCTTCTTCACTAGATTAGTAGTTTCCCACTGTCCCAGAGGTGAGCCTTCAAAAAGTGCTCTTCTTCTGGCACCAAGGGCCTCACACTCCAGGACAATGTGTTCTGCCGACTCTTCGTCCTCCCCGCAGAGGCGACAAATGGGATCCTCCGTGAAGAGTCCCACCGTTCTTAGATGCCTCCGGAATTTGCCGTGGCCGGTGATGAGTCCCACCACCAGCTTAACGTGCGGTTTACTTAACCCAAGAAGTGACTTTGTCAACTTCTGGGAGGGATTCTTGACAAGAACCTTGCCGAGTCTTTGCCCTGGGAACCACCGCCATCTTTCCAGATGTCTGGCGCTGACCCAGTTTTTGATTGCTGTTTTAGCAGCTGCAATCGAAACGCCGCAGGCCGGCTCAGGACCAGTGAAGGGCTTGAGAGCACCCTCCCTAGCCAAGGCATCGGCCTGCTCGTTGCCTTCTAATCCCCTATGTCCTGGGATCCATTCCAGCAAGACCTAGTTTCTTGAGCCCAGGATGTTAAGGGACTCCACACATTCCCAGACTAGACCCGACGAGACCTTCCAGGAGTTAAGAGCCCCCAAGGCCGCCTGACTGTCTGAGAGGATGTGGATATATTTCCCGCAAACCCCTCTCTCGACCGCCTGGGCGGCACATTGAAGGATTGCGGTGACTTCAGCTTGGAAAACGGTGCCATACGCTCCCAGGCTCACGCTAGCGTTGGTCCTAGGGTTACCAGTATAGACACCAAATCCAGCTCTGTTGCCCATTCTTGACCCGTCTGTGAACCATACAATTCGGTCGTGAGAAGAAACCGGGCTACTAACACCGTCCCAGTACTCCCTCGACCTGAAATCCACAGTATAGGGTCTAGTGAAAAGGTACTTAGTCCCAATGAAGTCAGACTTCATTGAGAGTACCTCATCGTTTACTAGATTGGCCACTGAGGAGTGACCTGTACAGGACCCCCTCCAGTGGCCAGTTAGCTGAAGCCTATAAGCCGCCGCCCGAGCCTCCCCAATAATGAAGAGATCAAGGGGCGGCAGGTTGAGAAGAACCTCCAGTGCAATAGAAGGGGTCGACCTAAAGGCCCCTGTCATGCACATGCAGGCAAGTCTTGGTAGGCTAGAAAGCCTACCCCGGACAGTTACCTGATTGACCTTTGGCCACCAGATCAAAGCCCCGTAAGTAATTTGTGGTCTGATGACCGCTGTGTAAAGCCAGTGGCAGACATGGGGTGACAGGCCCCATGTGGAGCCCACGCAGCGCCTAGTAGTCACGAAGGACAACTTAGCTCTGCGGATGACTTTATCAAGATGCAAGTTCCATGTCAGTTTCTGATCAAGGATTACTCCCAGATACTTAACCGACGATGAAACAGGCAGAGACACTCCCCCAAGGGCCAGGCCTCTGAAGGAGCCCTGAACCCTTTTCCTGGTGAAGGGAACTGTCAGTCAGTGGTGTGGTGGTATTACTGTCTTGGAAGGGTTTATTGCAAGCCCTTCTCTTATACACCAGGAGTTCACTGCTCCCCGGGCTG
>JAQJVL010004440.1:0-45053 GCA_035578905.1 Stictocephala bisonia
CAAACAAAAACTATTTGTTTCCCAAATAAATATGTGTAGTGGTAAGGAATGTAATCCTAGCAATAATAAATTAATTTGACAACATTCCAATGATAAGAAGTATTTTTAAAAGTGTTTTTTTCTCGTCCTGAAAAATTGTAAAAAATGGAGCTGTCTGTTTTTGCTCCCTCGTCTTCAATTACATTTAAAATTGATCGGTAGCATAGTTGGTTAAAGCCCAGCTTCATAGCTAAAGGTTCTCAGTTTGATTCCAAACAGTTTGAAAACAAATTTTGAAAGGGATCAGCTGATAACCACATACAGTTCAATTTTCTTTGGATATAATTGTTGACCTTAGTTTGTATTGTTTGGAACAATGACTACTTTCACTCATCTACACTGATTCGTTATCCATTTTAGGGTTGATGATAATCTTGATGATCAGAGTCTTGAGAATAGAGAACGAAAAGAAAAAGAAATGCACATTTTCAGACACATTGATCCTTTGCTGGCTATTGGTTGTATGAACGTGTTGGCTAGTTTCCTCAGAATCTTTACTGCCAGGATTTTTTTATATAAACAAAGTAGATAATGCCGTGTACATGATCTGGTTTAGTATATTAATATTTCTTTATCAATTCCTAAATGAATTTTTCTGTGTTTGTCATATGTTAATAGTTTTGAAATTTATAATTTAACCAGTTAGTTTTAACAAACATCTTGTTAAAATTTTATATTTAATAACATTTAAACTTAAATATATTAAATAATAATATAATATAAAGTAAGATTTTATAAGTAAAATATTTGTTTCAAACAATAATTATATATTTAGCAAAAGCAGGTCTCTTTAACTCTAAAGAATACATTTTATATAAAAAATTTACATTTTAAAATAAGAAAACAATTCGACATTTCTGTTCCTTTGCTTGTATTTGAATTTCTTAATATGTTTTTGAGCGATGTATCTAATTTTTCTCATTTTGGAATTAAAAAAAAAAATTGTTCAACTGTTATTTCTATCCAGTTTTTCAGAGATAGAGCGATGTTTATGAACTCTATTTCAGATGTCTGACAACAGCAAGTGCGGTTCTATAGATATATTAGGGCAGAATTCCAGAGCTCAGTTCTTGGTATTATCACAGTTCTCCTTATTGGAGGAGCCGGAAGGCAAATGACCACCTTGATTATCGTTGTTTTGAATTGTTGTTTTACATGAACATAACAAAATAACATTACGTTAGCTTCAATTTAACCATCTACCTAGCACAGTGCAGTTTTACACACCGGAAGGCAAATGACCACCTTGATTATCGTTGTTTTGATTTGATGTTTTACATGAACATAACAAATAACATTACGTTAGCTTCAATTTAACCATCTACCTAGCCACAGTGCAGTTTTACACACTGTACGCAGCAGCCGTAAAGAACAGTTTTTTTATTACTCGGTTCCACAACACCTCCATGATTCGAATAACACTATACTCTAATTGAGTTGCTGTTTACATTGATATGTGATATTATGTTTGAGGAGCCACAATGAGGGAATAGTAAAAGGTAAAGACTAAAACACATTAGAAGTCATCACTACGCTAGTACTGACTGAAAAATATTAGTCTCAGTGCATGCACTCCGTGAACAGCTGGACTTAGAGGGTGTGGAATCTGTGATTTGACAGAGTGCTCTTTTATGTAAACATTAGCCTACTTGGAAAAAAAAAAAAAAAAAAAAAAAAAATAAAAAAAAAAAAAAAAAAAAAAAAAAAAAAAAAACGAAAAAAAAAAAAAAAAATCTGTTGGCTTGAAGTAGTATTAAATACTTTCTTTAATTATTACCTATCAGCTTGTTGTTTATAAATGAAATACTTGCTTTAGTAGGTTTGAAAATCTAGCAACATTATGCACACACAGATTAACTGTCCAATCAGTTCTATTGTTTGTGATCAGTTTTTTGCATGTTGAGTGTGTTATTGTAATATTTTCTGATGTATATTAGTAAATGTGGTTATTTTGTGTTAATATGTTATATAATAAGTATGGCAGTAAATGGAAATTCGTTATATAGTGTAAGATATTTTTAATCAATGTTTTTATTATGCCCATTTACAAAAGTTTATTATGCATGTTTAAATAGTTTAAAACAGTACATTATTACATTAATGACTTCATTCTGCAAAGCATGGTTTTTGCTAAATTTTAGAATTTCTATTGTTTTTTCACATTTCTGTATTGTCTGTATTACATTTTCTGTTTTGTATATAATATGCAGTTTTTGTGGTAAAGTTTATTAATGTTTATTTATATCACACATTTAATTATGTGTTTTTTTTCCTAAACACTATAATTTTTAGGATATTTGGATATCTTCAATTTTTAATTTTATTATTTTCCAACATTGATTTTTTTTAACATACCCTCACCATTTTCAATTATTTTGAAGTAATTTTTTTTCAAATTCAGTTACCTACAACAAATTTTCGTTCATTTGTGATTATGCTTTATATTTACATAAATATTTATATATATGTTATAGGAAAGCCTACTTCTTTGATTGGGTCACAATGATACCAAACATAAGTGGGTTTAAAATGGTATTGTTTTATCTTACAAAATTTTTTTTAAAGTTTGCAAATCATCAAAAAATTGGACTAACAAATTTGCGGCTTAAATAGCTGTCGTTCAAGGGTAACACAGATAAACAATGAAATTATGAATGCATACATAGTAAAATGGACTTTCGAGTTACTTCTCCTCTGAATTTATTTGTATGTTTATTTGTCATTATTGGGAAAAAAACATACTCAATTCTGATACATTATTTTTATTTATGATTTATCTATAATGAGTAATTCCAATATAGACAGCGTAGAAGAAACAAAAGAAAATGTGATTTACTTTTGACAATGAACTTATAAAAAAGGTACCTTATAAGCATAATTTTGCTGTCAAACTCTTTTAACCCTTAGTGCCATGGTGCCAGTCTGACAGGAGCATGTAACTGAATTTTATGATTTCTGATTTGTTTAGAAGTTATTATGCAGTCAACTTTTTTTTCAGTAGTACAGCCAATATTTTTTCTTTCCATTAAAGCCTACAGTAAGCATTTTCAGTATTATATATTTGTGCTTAATCATGGTAATCTGCGATTAAACTTGATTGTTTTCAAATCGGTTTAGATATTTTGATCTGGTGTATTGTTTTTCTATGTTATATAATTGTTATGAAACCCATAATCTAATGTTTCTACCAGTTTTTACTCTGTGGTTTGTTTAATATGGGGAATGTGATCAGATTGAGACCCTGGTTAGACAGCTGTTCGGACACCTTATATTTGAAGTGATAAAGTTTTCTAAATCACAGCTGGAACAAAAGATTGGTAATATTATGCAATATGGACAGCAAAACTAAATCTAGTTGTGAGTACTATCATTAATTTATTTGTTTAATCTAAGCTTAATATTCCATTATTTAAGTGCAATGCTAGTAACTTGCCTTCCAATGTTATGATAATTTTAATTGATATTTTTTCATATATTGTTGTATTTGACACTTCAGTCTATTATTTGAAATGAGTAAACACTTTAAATAGGTAATATGATTATCTGGATTTTTATTTTAATAAAATTTTATTCATATCATTACTTATATTTAACTAATGTTTAATAAAACTGTGATTTATATTATTTCAAGAATTACAGTTGCCTCTCATGTTATCTAAAGGTAATCGCGGATCATGGGAACCACATCTGAAGATACATAAAATCTCAGTAGGATAATAGGTGGATATGGTAAAAAAATAATAAGAAGCCATGAAAAGTACATAAACTAGTTTATTAAGAAAAAAAACAAAAAATTGTGTAAATGTAGTTACAGTCTGTAACAAAAAGTAGAACACAGCAGGTTACGGTTGTGCTTAAAGTTATTTTACCACAGTGATGACAAGAAGTTGAGAATAAGTAATCCATTTTAATTACTCTACATTCAATCCGGTAAAAAACTACAATAATTAGAATTGAACAGTAAATAACTAATGTAATGTCCATGGTAGTATTGTGGAATAAATAATGTAATGTCCATATGGTTTAGTATTGTGGATGAGCACATTTCATTCTTAAAGTTTAATTTGTTAACAACAATCACCTCTTGTATTTATTTCATCTATCAATGGCTCGTGGCCGTGGTAGTATTCGCGTCTTGGTTTTAATGTACAATGGTGCGTTCAGTCGATTATCAACAAAATTATTTTATTTTGCTATGTCGTTTAACGCAATCTGGCATTACTATCTTAATCGATGCAGGGAACCATTCAAACTTTTTAACGTAACAAAATTATCGTAAACAACCACATTTAGTGCAAGAGCAGTCTACTAAGCAGATGATGTCAGGTTGTGATGTGATAATGTCTCATTGAGTGAATGATTTGGTGTGGGAAATTATTTCTTTTTGTAGGGTACAGTATAATAATTTCGTATGTGACGGGCCTGCAGAGGCCTTAACCTAGCACACAACAACCAATAGACACTGTTTCACTTGTCAAACGATTATATGAATGTGTCGTCGGCTATAGTTTTCCTTTTATTAAACCAAGGAGCGTGGTCATAAGTTTGTTGTAGTTATGTCTGGGTGTGTCAGCCAAATTTTCATGTGATTTGTAAATACTTTTTTCTAAAAATTCGCTGTATATTTATTATTTAGCATTTGAAAGATGAAAATTGTATCCATTTTTTTTAGTAATAAATTAATTTTAATTATTGGTAATGGAAAAAATTTTTTTAAATTTGTTTAAAAAAAGTTCTTAAATATAATGTTATTTATTAATTTTTTTTGTAAAATAATTGTGAATACTGTAGATTGACGATATTATATGTATATAAAATTATGATATTAGAAAAAAACATTGAGATATAAAGTTGTGCAGGATTTTCTTTCTGATACAAAATAAATCAATTTTAATTATATAGGCAATATTTATGGAAGTATATGCATTTATTCATTATTTATACCAACATTTATTTATGAAGTAACAATAAATATGTTGCCTTTGTTAAGAATAATGCCAAATTAGCGATGCATAATGTATAATGTTTATATAACCACGAATCGGATCACCCAATGGTTCAATAATAATATACAAACTATAATACACAATCACTAAAAAGAGAACACAAAGCTTAACACAAACATCAACAAACATAAACTACTGCCGGCTTGGTTTCTGGCGTGATCGAGACTGGTGAGTTGATTGTCAGATGATGGTTGGAAGAAGTTTACTAAGAATTATTTCTGCCACTGTGCATCTTATGACAGTAATAGAGCAAAAACAAAGACTTGTAAACAAACAACTGTTTCACTGGCATTTCTAATGATATATTTTTTGAGACGACTTTGACTTTTTTTCCCGGACTAGTGATTTCCCTAGCGACATTAACCCTTACAGTGCCAGAAATTTTTTTTGTTCCCAGTTCACTAAACGTGCCAGGCGTAATTTGCAAAGGGTTACTCAAAAGAGTGCCCTGGCCTTTTTTTGCAGGGTTTTGCAGTCTCTATGGGAGTTAATTTGCATGTCCCCTAGTAGGTTTTGACCAATACTTACCTGATTTTTTTTTTTTTTTAGTTACCTAAGATAGGTGTACTACCTACAGAAATATATTATTGTGTTTACTATTAAAAAATTAAGAAAAAATAAAAAAATAAAAATTTCTTACCTGAAAAAAATTTTTGTGTGAAATTTTCTGACTTTCACCAAAAAAAACAGAAATAAAATTTCTTCATGATTTGTCACACTCCTCTATATTTCATGTCTTTCAATTATTTCTTTACAAATTAAAATATTATATTACTCAATTACATTGAAAACTTGAAAAGATATAGAACTTTACCTAAGCTACGCGTTATCGCTTTTAAGCAGATTTCTTTTTTGACAATGATTTCTTTGCACCGTACAAATGAAAATACTCTTTATTTATATACAAACATTTCAAGTTTAAAATGTAATGAATTGAAAAATTGTAATTGGTAGAGATAAACAAACACAATAAATGAAGTTATTTATACACAACAATAATATGTAGGACCGTAAATAATCTCATGATAAATCCGTACCTTCTCTGAACCGGTGAACCGAGCACAGTTTCATTGTATTTTTGAAGATAAAATTTATAACGAAAATATTATGAATAATCGAAGAAAGAAATAATCCTGATGCGTTTTATAATCCAAAACCACAAAGGAAACAATAAACAAACAATAACAAGACCAAATACAACCAGTGGGTTTTCTTACGAATCAGCTAGTTTCGTCTGCTAACAGCAGAAAATAGATAACACAAAAGTTTCAAACTGAAACAAGCGATATAACGAATGATATATCGAACGTGTAAATTGGATTTCACTCTGGCTGTTAAGTTGACTTTATTCTTTACTGAGAAATTAGAGTTTAGCTCATATGATTATTATAGATTTATGAAATACCAGAAAAACAGACGTCCGTATTTTTTCGGTCGTTGGCACTTTTTAGGAAGGAAACACGAACGTCTGATTTTCGGACGTTGGACTACTTTTATGGATAAACTTCATGTCGTCCGATTTTTCGGACGTTGGCACTGTAAGGGTTATCGAGTGAGCGCACATCGCCTCATAATTGAGGCGTTAACAGTTTTTGAAAAATACGATCGCCGCAATTTGTGGCGATCAACACTCCTTGGGTTCAATAGCTTTTTGTTGATTTTTCATCGTCTAATTACTAGCTCTGTTAACCCGGAGGCGGTTAATCAGGGGCTCGCATAAACCGAGATTCTACTTATTATAGTTTTATGTTAGGTTTCTTAAACAGTCTTTTCAGGAAAATTCTGATACTACAAAAGTTACCGTTTAAAAAAAATTTAAATTTCAGCGGTTAAATAATATTTAAAAAAACTTTTTTAGGTCCTGTTTGAGATAGGTGCCCCAAATCCCGGGATTATTTTGATTTTTTTTTTGCTAATAATATTTAAATGAAATAACTAAAGATGTATTAATCATAAAACTTTTGCTAACAATCATAATGTTAAACAATCAGAATTGAGAACAAGTGTTAGCAAGAAATGAAAAACTTTATCTATATTTATAAAAGGTAGAAGAGTACCAAATAACTTGTGTGATCAGGTTGTTTCATTTTTGTTTGTCTTTAAACTTCTTTGGCAATTAAGTATGATGTTGTCACATTAGTAATTATTCAAATGACAACGACATTTATTCAGTAATAAAAGTTAATTATAATAAACTAAAAAGTAAAGATAATAATAACAAACTATCATGACTACTACAAGTTCTGATAATGTTCTCCAAACCCTGATACTCATGATACTCAAGTTCTGTTTTCGTTCATCACAAATCCTGATTCATGTGCCTTTTAAAATACTTTAAAACATTATTTTTTTTTCATAAAGGTATAAGAATGAGCGGTAGAATCCATCCACAAGGGTGATAGTTTTGTCGCTCTCAGTACACAATTTTTTATCTGGAGTGTAGGGGCATAGGAATTTTTCTATGCTGTAATTAAGGTGAAGAAGCAGATAAATATTTAGCTTTTCTGATCTGGAGATGAGTAACCTAATAGGTTTGTAAACTTTTAAAGTTACTATTGATCAGGTTTTGTAGCCTAACTATCAAGAAATGTTTTATTAAATTTATTAAACTTGAATAATGGACATAAAATATTATAAATTATTATTTTATAAATTTAAGTTTTTTTACAGTGAGATCATTACAATTATAAATCTGATTTTTATATTTTTGATACCTGAAGTTTTTGGAAAGATTTTTCTGGGTGTACATCCCGAAGCGAGTAGTTAGGATGCTGAAAGTGACAAGACTGGTTGAATAGAGACAGAGCATACGATCGTTGAGCATCTGGCACTGTCATTCTGCTGGGTTACAACATAATACAGAGTATTTACGTAACGTTTACTGAATTTCAAAAATACAACTAAATAATTGTATAAATCCCTGTTATAGCTGCTGTGCATATATTTTATTTTTACAATCTCCACTGAGGAGAGGAGTCCTTAAGAAGAATCATCCTTTCAATAACTATGCGATATAGATGTTAATACCATGAAAATATTTACCCTTGTTACTATGGGATATTTATTTTTTAATTTTATTCACCATTAATTCACAGCATGGGTTGCACCTGCAATTGAATTATATGAGTATGGCCTACACTACACAGATTACCTAAAAGTCATCATAGCTAGCGTTGCGTATGCATACAAACCCACTTTTGTTCTCATAGTTTCAATCTGATAAAGATTTCTCATAAATCTGGTGATATTTGGCTGGTAGTGTGCCTTGGCACGTGTCTAGCGTTGTCCATCCAATGGATAGATGGAGGCCATGCAACATATTTTAAGGCACTAGTGGCACAGTGCTGTAACCCAGCTACTTGGAGGACAAAGTGTTGTGGAGATTGTAAGCGATAGGTTCTATGCTCTGTCCTCTTAATACTAACATAGTCTCCGCTCAATGGCTGCTATCAGTGTGGGCATTTCTAGAGAAGTTTGGGGGTGTCCATGTTGGGTGGTAGTCAGTGTCTGAATGTTGTGTAGGGGAGAATTGAGTGTCAGGATTGTCAATTAGCTGACAATCAAACCAATACTACCTGATTTGGATTCCACAAAAATCTAAAGGCCCCTTAGTTGCCTTTGACTATTGGGCTATTAATAAATGGCCCTTTTTGAGCAATAGTTGAACTCAGTTATTAACCAGACTACACAGTTCATCAACGCTCATCTAATCATTCATATTCACCTTAAAATACGTACAAACTGTGTCGGCATCTCATACCTAAGGCAACAGTCCAGCTACTGAGTTTGATTTACGATCAGATAAGGCCACTTTTATTATTATTAGCCCGACAGCAAGAGAAACTAAGGGATCCACAGGTTTATTTTGAATCTGTACCAAATAGTATTGGTCTGATTTTCGTTAAACTGACAAATCTGATACTCAGTTCTCTCTTCAAAAGTTCTAAGTTTCAAAAATGGCCAGCACCCAACATAGACACTCCAGACTTTTTATGCCGGTCCACTCTGATGGCAACCAATGAGTGACTGTTGTGTCAATATAAAGAAGTTTGAGCATATATCACCTACAATCCACACAACACTTTGCCGCCAATAGCTGGTTTACAGCACTATGCCACATGTGCAAGTAAAAATGTATTTTATCTACATTCTAGACAATCATACCTAATTACAACCCAACATCTTCTTCCAAGATGTATAACAGATTATCATATGTCTACACAAATTTAATTTAAATTGGCAATATATTCAGTTTCCGGTTTGGCAAAACCTTGAAAACGATGGTATTTATGGTTTTAAATAATTTGTCTATTGTAACTATATAATTAATAACCTGTTTCAACATCTTGTTTTCATTAAAGACTCGAAGCATCTCATCCTGAGACTGCTGCGTAATCAGGACACTTTCGGCTGAAGTGATGCAGCCACTGCAGGCCAAACAATCGCTGAGTGAAATGTCTACTCTCTGCAGTCGCTGGCTGTAACCATCCTACACATTTGGAAATAATACAAAATAATGATAATTATTATTATTAAGACAATGTAGGTAATTAACAACAGAAAAAAAATTCAGACACCTTCATATAATCAATTTTCATACGATTCATAGCAAAATTACAGGAACTATCAAATCTATTTATACCTGCAGCAGAACTTTGTCATTTTTCTGAAACAGCTATATTTTTGGGAATGGAAGTTTAAACTGGCAAGCACATACTGATATGCTTCATAGTAAACTGAGTAAATCAATGTTTGCAATTAAAACAGTGGGTGATTTAAACGATACCAACACAACTTTTACAGTCTATCATAGTTGCTTTATTTCTCTACTTAGATACAACATTGTTTTCGGGGTTTTAGAAATTAAAAGATAAATTAAGTTTTTGTTTTGCAATTATATACATTTTAAAATTTAAAATTTGAGAAGCCTATAGATAAATGTGTAAAAAAATAAAAATTTTCTGACAATTCCTGTTTCTATGTTTTGGGAATTTTAAAATTTGTAAAAATGAATTCACTTTTATTTTTAGAATCCATACTAAACCATTGGAACAGCTCAAGAAATAGATATAATTGTAAATTCCTACCACATAAACTTCCATCAATTGAAAAGGGTCTTTATTTCATAGGAATAAAATCATACAGTCTAATGTTAGAAATTTGTTCATGCTTTCATTCTTACCTAACAGCAGCATTGATAAAAACACACAATATAAAATTGAGTTTTGTTAGGTATATTTAAAAGCATAGAATATGTAATAGTATTTTTGCATTTCTTTTAAAATTGACATATTAAAGGGTACATTACAGGAGCTTTGCTCCAAACTTTCTAATATTCATGTGACGAATAAATGATTGATTGTATGATTGTTTGTTATGCTTTAATAAACGTAATGTACTAATTCACGTTAATACATACTAAGAAGAACCTTACTTCTTTAACTTGCATGTAAGCTCCATCATCTGTGATCTTGATTTTCGCACCAGTTCCAGCTGCTACTTTTTTATCCACTTTAATGGGTTTGATACATTCCTAGACATAAACATACTTTTTAGTTGTACAAATGATTTGATTCATAATTTCCAAATTGACTTAGCTGCTCAAACACAACCAAATCATTAAATGATTCGTGTGTTTCTAACAACCATTAAACTGTCATTTTATAAGCTTAAACACTTTGATATAACATTCTGACAGTATATAAATAATTAATCTATAGTGGCTCTTATCTGTGCCAACCGATGGGCCATCAGTACATACCGTAAAAGTATAAAAGGCACATGATTCTATCTATAGACCTCAAAGAGTTTTAATCAGGACCAAACTAAATTCAGAGACAGTTTACCTCCAGTACTAAAAATAATTAAAAACCTTCTGGCCTCGACCTCGGTTTTAATAATGACAGTACTGGGTGCAATGTGAGACTGCAGTAAAATGAGTACAGAACTAAAATGAACTCGAATACACAGCACTAAAAAGTGAAACAATCATGTCGAGATGAGTGTGTTCCTGAAATACATCGATGTCTGCTGTTGATGGCTCACTGCAGAGGGTTAACATTACTATGCAAATACAGAAAAAATTAAAGTTGATCAATTAATTGTAGAGAATATTATTGCTTTGGACTGCAGTTTGTTAAGACTGCAACATATTTAATATTGAATATAGATGATTATATCTAATTAATTATGAAATATATCAATTTGTAATATCAATGTTCATAAAAATATCAGCTGTTCAAACATTTATCTTTTATAAGTACATTAATTATTAATTAAGTTTTCAGTTATATATAGTTCCCTATAGTTGTGAGAGGAAACCCCTACACAATTTGTGTACCAACCTCGTCACTCGCTACCCTTGTGAGTAAAGGTAGCCTTAATGTCCTAAAGCCCTACATGGGAACTTTGCCTCCAGCCCCTTTGATGAACAGCCTGCTGGAGAAGCTCGGCCTAAATCTTCGCAAAGACATTTTGCTGCAGTCCCATTTATGAAAATCAGGCTGCGTTTTTATGAGGAAGCTCTGTCTACGGCCTCACCAGGGAACTATGCTACAGCTTCATTTTTTAATCTCTGATTGTATCACCATAATTTTCAGTTTTTGGGCAGTGGAGACCATAAAAACAGTGTTTAAAAAAAAATCTGACGGTGTATTAGAAATCATAAGAATATCTTTAATTTGATACCCTACTTGGGTGAGTAGTAGTTGTAGTCCATCTACTGACATTTTATTCCACCTAACATTCTAGCATATTCCAAGTACATTGACAGGTGTTTGAAATTAACTTATAAAATGAACTGGTGTCATGGCCAAAGGGAGCCAGAACAGCCGAGCAGGTAAAGGTAAATTCATCCTTTCAACAAAACGGATATGCTAACATTAATATTTTTTATATAGAAATAAGTTAACACAAAATCAATAGAAACTGAATATATGGAAGTGTTCGTTTGGTTAATCCTTTTTGAATGGATACCGTAATTAATTATTATTCACATTTAAAATTCATAGGCTATTATGTCATTCATTAATTTTTTTAAAGAAATGTCATGTTTTAAGTACTAGTACAGTATTACAAAGTATTCCAATTTAATTTGGCTGAAATTCAATATGTGATCCCAATGATTTTACTCTTGAACATCATTAACAATCGATTATAGTATGCACTTATGAATTATTATTTTTTTTCAATATTGACGTTTATAAATATAAGAAATTTTAAACATTATGTATTGATTGAATTTTGGCTTTTTTATAAAAATCTCTCATGATGACAAAAAGGACATATACAAATAAATAGGCCTATTACCATTTACTTTATAAACATTTTAAGCTAAACATAAAAGTAGGAACAGATGAGAGTTTAAGTGAAACCTCACTTTTCTTGCTTGAGGAAGGGTTTTCTCACTTAACCTTGAGAGAAGTTGAAAGTTAGGAATTGTAACTCCAAAATAGGTATTTGGTTGAAAAAAATCATAATAAATAATAAGCATCAATAACCTGTTTAGAGATCATAAGGACTACTAATCTGAATATTTAGGCTGTTACATTGGGAAAAATAGGTAATTAAATAGAACAGGGGCGTGTCGATTTGTTGCTGAATTTTTCCATAGAAGATAAATAAGCCTAAATAAGTAACAAGAATATCATCATTTTTTCAGTGGAAAAGCTGGGAAAATAATGAAAATGAGAAAAAAAACGCAAAAATATTTTAGTTAGTAAATACATATGTAGTAAATGAATATGGCAAGGGTTTTGAAATCAAACTATGGTAATTATGCACTTTCTTGCCACCAAACAAATTTGGAACATTTTGCTTGAAATGGGTCTAGAATTGGCTGTATTTTTACGAGATATGCTTTTTATTCCGCGGAAATAACGTATTTTACCGAAAAATTCGAAAAAACCAATGTCACAACTTTTAGTATTTTTGTCATATATCCGTTAATTTAAATGGTATTTTGATCATCTTTTTTTATTTTGATGTGTTTTTTTGCGCTGAATAAAAATTTGAAAACTATTTTTGTCTATTACAAATATTTCTCGAGAAATAACGGAAAAACTACTGTCGCGGCGGATCGCGATTAGCGGCCATTACGCGATCATTATATACAACAACTATTAATCACAAAAACCGAATTCTCATATATTCCCGCCGGAGTGACGGCCGGCAGGCCGTCACGGAGGCCAAACGCCCGATTTTAACGCAAATTACGAATTTTTGTTGAGAAAATAAGACAATTAGGATAAGTTAGGTTATGTTTGGTTATGTCAACAAAAATGCATTTTTCGAGCTGAAAAAATAATTTTACTACAAAACCAGTTATATATTTGTGTTCAGCATAAAAAAACACGAGAAATGAAAAAAAAATTTGTCGAAAAATAACGATTTTTAAAAAAGTTGGTTTTTTCATTATTAGATAAAAATCTAATTTTTCGATTTTTCGGTAAAAAACGAGTTTTCCGCGGATGAAATCAAACTCCTCAAGAGATATAAACTCATTTTTCACCACTTTATTAACATGAAATCGTATTTTCAGAGGTGGCAAGAAAGTGCATAATTACCCAAACGATTACTAAGCATTTTATCGCCATAAATGTCCAGTTTCAGTAAGATCATGCTTCATTAGGATAGGCCTAGGTTAGTTGTTGATATAGGTTAGGTACGTTAGATTCTGTGGTTTTGAGGGGGTCAGTCTGGTGTTTTAGATTCATGTATGTTAAATAACCTAACCCAAAACCCAAAATAAACTAACAATACCAGACCAGGGCTATTATATCAAAACATAACCTTACTGAATATTTGGCTTAATAGTTGATTGCAAAACCCTTGCCATATTCGTGATAAGGACAATATTCTACACAATTTGTGAACCCAAAACGCTATATTTAGGCCTACAAACAAAAATATTTTCCCTTTTTTCATAATTTTTGTAATTTTCCCAGCTTGTCCAAAAAAAACTGACCGATTTCTTAATTATTAACTAAGAAAATGAACAAACATTTCAACTTTAATATTGACAAGGCAGCTGTTCTATATAAATTCCCAAGAATGCTAAAGTGAGAAAGCACATAATAATTATAACCTGTGATGGTGTTATGAAATCATCCAGATCTGTCAATTGCAGTACACCACTAAATCTTGAAGCCATTAGATAGTTAAGGCTTCACGATATACTGAGTGAAACAAAATACTACTGTTGAATTATTATTTGATGTTTTTGTACGTTAGGTAGCAAAGACAAATATTTGAATTACTTTTCCATGAGCCACTTTTCTTTCGTGTAAATGTTTCAAGTTGCAAACAAAATACACACTACACAACCACAAAATACTTCATTTATTGCAATAACAGCTGTCAGCAGCAGTAGTCAGCTGGTGGTAAGCTGCAAACTTTTGCAAACGTAATATGAAATATTGTAATTCCTGAGCCGAAAATTACCTACTATTGATTTACTTTTGTCTAGATTATACACTCATGAGTAATCTAAAGATAATATAGTTTCAAACACAACCAGGTAAAATAAAATAGAAAAAAAGTTGCAAATTAAATATTAGGAGGAATTGTGTGTTGGTAACCTTGTCAAACAGCTGATTGATGCCTGTGTTGTGCGCTCTGCATCTGCATCAGTGTTGCAGTATAGTTCGTATTAACTGTCAGTCGATATCGGATAATAAACAGAAGCTAAGATGAGTAAGATGATGTGTGATAATCGTGCTTCTGTGTTTATATTTCGATTCAGTATATTTGTTGGGTTGTTGTCAGCAGTGGTTACTGTAATTTACCTCACACCTATACCTGGTAAGTTTAAAATTAAAAGTTAATAAGTTACTGTACTTCTGGAGGCATGTTTAAATCTACAATTTATTTCCTATAATCATTGTTATAATAATAATGAACAAATAAGTATTTTAAATTCATTATTTAATAATATAACTTAGAAAATATATAAAAGCTACAGAAATATTATGAAAACATGATTTGATGAGTATAAAAATAGTGTATTATTATAATATAAAAAACATCACGCTAAAGGTCTAAAAGCGAGCATTCTTTTAATTAATAAATATGTTACATTTATACCACGAATATGCGGTAGGGGGAATCCTTAAATTAAAATACTTTTTGTACCTTGCTTAATTTAACAACATTTAAGTGATATTCGCACAGAATTACAAAAATTCTCTATTGGCTTATCAATACCAATTTATCTTAGTATTAAACGAAGGATTCAACATACGACATCAGAGTAATTAATTTTTGACGAATACCTTGGTCTACTTTTTTAAAAAAAACTTGAAATATTACTAATAATCATGATATATATGATTAACGTCAGCACATTAAACTATTAACTTATAACATTTAAATTTTGCTCTTAAATGCCCCAATATAACATCAGTTCAGTTACAAAATTGTCGCACAGCTGATGGTCGTGGAGGTACGCCCGAGTAACGTAGAAGGATGGCACAAAGATCAAAACATCCCATACCTTTCTCGTGTATATGTTAAGGTTAAGTGAAAAAATGTAATTGAAATCAGCAACTTCGTTTTCATGTGAATAAAGACCAAAAACTCGTCCTTGAGCGTTACCGGCAAAAATTGAGACAATACTTGCCTCGGATTCTCTGGTGTATGGAAGATAGATGACACATGCACAATTTAAAATAATGAAATTGATCCTTTCCCATAGTTATATGTAGGCCTACACAAAATAACCGTAATATAAATTAAGCTGAAGTATTATATTTATAGCTATGGTATTCTCATATATTTTAATTTAGTGTGTAATTCATATAAAAGGATTACTACTGTTTTATTTTAAATTAAAATATTTTCGCCTTCTTGCACAGAAAATTAACAAAAACGTTGTCCGGTTAGTAAGTAATGAACAGACAATAGTTGAATTATTATTCATAATAAGAGATACCTATACAACTACAGGAGAAGGATCAATTGATGCATAATGCGTTGCTGTTAGTTCCTTTATACTGGACGTATCCTCCATTTTTTATTACTTTTTCACAGTAATTTAATTCTGCTCTTGACGACTTGATTTTGTGTCAAGAAATATAGGCTAAGAGTCAAACGATAATTTTATCATGAGAGTTTATGATACGAACAGATGTGGTAATTGTATGCGACATTTTTCATTGAAGGTACTTAATTACAGTCATAGTATCCGGAGCAGTTTTAATTTTCTTGCTTCTAGAATTATGAAGTGAGTATCAGAGTTCTTTCGAACCCACCAGTCGACCTACGAGGTCGTAAAACAACAACAATGCTTATATGTCGAATGTAGCCTACAATTATTGATTCATGTGTTCTTTGGAATTGTACACGTTCAGTTTATTCTGTACTCAAAAAATAATAATTGTGTGGAGAAAGATTGAGGCAACTCCCGTACAAGAGTACCCATAAACGATTGAGTAAGTTTAGGGTCGAGTTAGCTCATGTTGTAAGCGCCTTGTATGACCCACATATCAGCTGGCTGGACCACTCCACTCTACAAGTTGTTGCTTCATGAATCGAAAGCGCGTTCGCTTTTGTTGCCTCCTGTTCCGACTTCGACTCGAAACATCACACAGCTATCACGCCAGGCGACAACTTAGTTGCATGATGTCTCGCAGTGCAGCGGACAGTGCGATGCTCAATTAAGGACTTCTGTATCACGCAATTGTGATGCATTGTAGTTACGTAGAGCGGTTGAGGAGGCTTTATGCAACGTACTGTTTATGACAATGTCCTTCCTTTCTCCATTATTGCACTAAATTTCACTTGCTCAGACTTTCAGTTTCGTAATTCATGTACTATGTCCAGTTTAATACGTTGAAGCTGAACGTGGTATTTCTTTATTGACTAAATTGTGTACATTAAAGATGATAGTTATAACTTAAATATGAAGAAGATTTAAGATTCGGCATTGCAAATCATTGGCTAAGCCTTTGGACTGAGAAATCGAATGTCAGACCACAGAGTATTTGATGTTCTCTGATGTCTGACAGTCGAGCCCCAACGGAACTGACAGTCGCTAATCACTTGTTGAATAACATCAAGCGCGTGATTGGGCTTTATTTTACTTGTTAATTAAAACAAACTAAGACTATTGCCTAATATACAGGGTGTTTCGGAAATCTCTACCAATTTTTTTTTTGAGGTATTGTTTCTGGGTTAAGAGCGAATCTAAATATCACCTCAGCGAGCAGCTATGCGTTTTTGTTTTAAAAAACATATTTTTGTCTCAAAACCTGTAAAACGTAAAATTTTTTTATTTTTCATACATATTTAATTTAATTTCCTCAATATTAGTAAGGACAACCAATGAAAACAATTTAATCTTTTCCGAAGTATAAATTCAAAATGTCAGTCATTCAAACTTTTGAACAAAAACAACTTTAAAATCTAAAGAAAAATTTAACGATAACTCAGTTTTGTGGATCGAATAAAAAAATGAATGAGATATTACGCGTTTGTCGTGTGCGGAAGTTGGTGCAGATCAATGTACGCACCAACATCCTATACAGCAATTTGAAAATCACCTAACCCTAATAATGATTTTAAAAGTTTTTACAAATATATTTTGTCTTTAAAAATAAGAATATTAGTTAAATATCCTTATTTGTTATTCATAACATTCTTTTTATGTTTTCTTTACATTCAGCAATGAAAATACAAAAGGGATTGTGTAAAACTTGATTTTTAGTAAAAAAATAATGGTAATTTCTAACTAAGCTAATAAATATTGAATAAATTGTAACTAATTTAAAAAATTGCTTTTTTCATAGTCAGTTTATTAGAATTGTTCATAATGTCCCCATCGTGCACGGTTACATGCTGTGAAACGATTTGTCATTGACTCATAAGTATTCACATTGTCTTGAATAATGGCTCCAGCTACTCCAATGTCAAACGTAAACCACTCCATAGGCTTCAGATCTGGAAACATCGTCCACATCGTCGGTCCTCCTCGGACAATAAAACACTCACCAAATAGCAGAGCTAAATACTCCCGCACATTGTTTCTAAAATGAGCAGGACCACCGTCGTGTTGAAACTAATGTCTTTCTTCCAGCAACCACGTCCTCTAACAACTCAGGAAGGATATCTCTAAAATATACGAGACAGATTGTAGAGTTTAATCTGTTCGGAAGGATGTACCTATGAAAATATTCTGTATAATGAATGGTTCCCGAAAACGTTCATTCATACATTAGGCCTAACCGAGAATCGGTTCTTATTTCCTTTAGTTACAGTTCCGTGAGAGTTTTCCTCAGCCCACTCCTGTCTATTCCTCTACTAAATATGTTCTATTGAAGCTACTTTCATCGGTGAACAGAACTTTTTTTTAAGAAGTCTTGGTCATCCACCAACTTATGCAGAAACCAGCGGCAGCAATTCACACGACGAGGATAACTGAAATGAGTGGACCTTTTGTAAATGAAACCGGTGCAAGTGTTCACCTTTCAAAACCCTCCGTACTGTAGTATTGCTCTCATCTAATGTAATTGCAACTGCCCGAGTACTTGTTAGGGGTGTTTCATGGAACAGTTCCAAAACATTTATTTGAAAGTCTACGGAACGAATATCCCTATTACGAACTGCATCTACCCTACTAACTTTGAGTGATCGCGTATCAAGAAGCCGTATGAAGAGCAGTAAAAGTCTTTGCTCTTGGGCGCCGTCCTTTGGGGAACCGATCTGCATACCTTCTTCGTGCCTCAGAAGAGTTCCATAAAGCAGCTCCATACATGATTACAGTACAGTATTATTTTACAGTATTATTTTTTAGCATACGTAGCCATGAGACACATTTAAAAAACACTACAGTTAATATACACTGATTAAACATAGGATGCAAATAAAGGTCTGTGCAGTTTTAAAATGAGTAATGGTCTGTAATTGATTGTAAACAAGTAATTACAACAATGGAAATTTTAATCATATGGTTATTCTATTTAAAATGGTGATAAATACACACAGCTGATTTCATATCTAGTAACAGTGCAAGAGGAGGAACTTTAATTTTATTTTGTAACTAAACATTAAGTTTTGAACAATTGCTTTTGTATTTTTATTGTTGAATCTAACGAAAACATGAAAAGAGTTTTAGGGAAAACAAATAAGGTTATTTAACTAATATTCTTATTTTAAAAGAGAAAACAAATTTGTATTACATTTTAAAATCATTATTAGGGGTTGGGTAATTGTCATATTGTTGTATAGGATATGCTTTTATCTGTACATTGATCTGCATCAACTGCCGCGCACTACAGAAAGTGACATTTCTCTGTTGATATTTTTTAGATATAAAATAACTGAGTTGTCGTTAGATTGTCTAAAAAAAGATATTTATGTACAAGTTTTATACGATTAACATTTTGAATGTTGTTCTTGTTCGAACATTTTGAATAGCCGCTATTTTGAATTTGTACTTCGGAAAATGTTGAAATTTTTTCACATGTTGTCCTTACGTATAAACAATTGGAAGACTTAACGTTTTATGGTTTTTGAGGAAAATGTTGTTGAATAAAAAACAAAATGGCTGCTCTGTGAGCTACCTAGGACTTCCGGACGATTTAAATGTGATATTTGGTGGCACTCGAGGTGCGACATGGACTACCTGTGTTAATCCCAGCGACCCAAAGGGCCATAAAACTGGCACTCGAGGTGCGACATGCCACCTCAGGTAGCCCGGCGAAGGGTCGCGGGGTTGTAGACGCGCTCTCTCTCTGTGTCCATAAATATATATATATATATATATATATATATATATATATATATATATATACACAAAATAGGACCTACGTTACTAGGATAATCACACCATTTCAATAACTAGTGTAATTAAATACAGACTTTCACACTTAAAAGGAATCAATATTTTCCGGAAATACAATTATTTTTATTTCAATAAAAAGTAGTAGAACTATAATTTTTTCTGGACACTCCGATCTGCTTTACATAGCTAAATAGATTATTATTAGCTAACCTATCCTAACCTAACCTAACCCAACCCAACCCAACCCAACCTAACCTAACCTAACCTTTTTTTTAACAACCTAACAACCAAATTTTTAAACTGTTTGACGCCGTTAAACATTTTTATTGTAATAAATTTCTTTGTTTAAGTTAAACTATAAATTGTCATTGAGCGATGATTAATTATTGAATCATCGTTAATCACGTGTCTCATTGTATGGCTGTAGTTTTCAGATAATTTTATCACTGTAAATATATCAACTATTAGCCGCCAGACCAACACGGCCACACTGCTAGCCGAAGCGCCATGTCGCACCTCGAGTGTTAGTTTTGGGTTCTCTTTCGCTGCATGTCGCACCTCGAGTGTCCAATTATGACCCTCGGGTAGTCCATGTCGCACCTCGGGTGCCCCCTGATATTTATATTCACTCCTAGCCCAGAAACAATAGAAAAATCAGGTTTATAGAGAGTTCCGAAACAGCCTGTACAAAGTCTCTGCTAATTTCATTCTTCTTTGAGACATATTTGTTGATATTGCAATCATTTATCCGCATGAAACTGATATATTTTTATCGGGCTTTGTTTTTCCCCTCTCTTATTAAGAAGAAGTTGTTCAAAGTTCTATAAAGGTTGTAACAAAGCAAAAATAAAAATCCCGTTAAATACAATCAATGGTTTAAGATTGTGTATACGCTTTATAAGTGTAACATATATTAGGTTTTTAAATATAAAAATATTAAATAACAAAAGTAAACTAATATTTTGAGAATAATATAAACAAAAATTAGTCTGTACATTGAATGTAATCTATAACACACGTTATACTTTTCATATCAATGTATCAGAAACATTTCTTCAGGCTAACTTTTGTGTTTTTGTATTAATTTAGTTTTTTAATGATTTTAAGCACCCCTTGTTTTTCAACATTCAAACCACTAAAGCTCGCACAAGTTTAAAGAAAATTTAATTGGGTTGCATATTGTTTGAAAGATTATAAAATGGTGCAGTTTTTTTATATAAATTGACACCTTCTTGTATTCGGGTTTAAAAAAATTTCAATAGGCCATAGTTCTTCACTTTTTACAAAATGTAACAAATTCTTACTTTGAAATAATATACAATGTAGATTTCTTCTCTAAACCTACAAACCATTAACTTATTATTATTGGAAATGTATCGTAGCACATATTAATGGTATAATTTTTTGAGACATGTCTAGTGTTGGCCGAGAAATTGCAGTCTTAGTTCTCAAAGGACGTGTCTTTTAAGAAAAGTGAAAAACAAATTCTTTTCGAAGCCAATTTTGAGTGTTATGTACATCATTAAACTCCATTTACATCGTACTTTTACCATATGGTCATCAGTCTGGAACCTCCCGGGTTCAACAAGTCTGGAACCCCCTTAATATTTATTTTATTAATCAATGCAGAACAATGAAACTCTAGGATTACGTTCTCACTGTAGTTACTGACTTTTTGGTCGTTTTAACTGTCCTTTTTCGCTTTGGGGGACGTCCTGTAGAGGGAATCTGAAAAATCTTAAATGTAAGCATAGGTCGAATTATACGTCATTTTAAAGGGCATTGTTGGAGAAACACATTGCCGCAACCCCGACTGAAACAGGCAAATTTGGTTGGAAATAACAGCCTCTAAAAGTTTGGCTTAATTGCAAGTTTGAGAGGCTGCTACTTTCAAATAAATAGTCCTTTTTTCAGTAGGGGTTCGGCAATGTGTTCCTCTAACAATGACATTTAAATTAAGGTATAACTCGACCTACGCTTACATTTAAGATTTTTTAGACACATGACGTCCCCCAAGGTGAAAAAGAACATTTAAGATGACCAAAAAGTCAGTAGCCACAGTGAGGACGACATTCTAGAGTTTTAATGTTCTGTGTTCATTAAATTATACAGTAAAATATTAAGGGGTTCCAGACTTTTTGAACACCCGGTATACATTGCTGTATTCCATTTTTAAGCAAACTCGTCTCCATCCAAAAGTTAGGCTTAGTTGTCCTTGGCTGAATACAAATATATAATATATTTGTTTTAAATATATTATATATTTTATATATGCGTCTTATGTTTCATTTGTCAGATTAATCTAGAGTTTGAACGACATTTGTCGGAAGGTATCTGTACTTACTCCAAGCAAAAATTGATGAAATTAACTGTAAATACTTATTTTCCTATCGAACAATTAAATACTGATTTTTACTAAAGGCTCTAATATGTTATTTTTCTAACATGGTCGTGAAATAACATCATTAGTGGTTGAAGAATGCTAATTTGTATCTCTAATATCGACGGCATTCTTGCAAATTTATTTAATAAAATGTAATACAAATATACAAGGGTATTTATATTTCGTGGAAACATAACTAGTTTGTTGATTATATTAGCTATGTTGGCTTAAATGGTTTCATTCTCCATCATTTTCTGAGGTAGTCCAAGATTTGTGTTTGAACAGTGTTTGATCAACTCTTTCAACATGTTGATGGTGACCGTTGAGTGAGCAATCAGTCAACATGAACATACTCAGCTGGATGTATATACGACATTCTGCGACCTCTATAGTGAGCGAAAGTCACGCTGCAGACGAGCTACAGCACATCCTACCATGTCCTAAGTGCCAAGTGCGTGGAAAGCTGCAGTGACATAGCCACGCACCAGTGTTGACTGTAGTAGTTCGTTTTTTGTCATAATGTGTC
Source organism: Stictocephala bisonia (assembly GCA_035578905.1). Classification (NCBI taxonomy): domain Eukaryota; kingdom Metazoa; phylum Arthropoda; class Insecta; order Hemiptera; family Membracidae; genus Stictocephala; species Stictocephala bisonia. Next base: position 22,734 of record JAQJVL010004440.1, read on the forward strand.
ACTTTCTGCATTCTTGTGGGAAAGTGTGCTGACAGAGACGAATGTGGTAAGTGGAGGATTTGATCGAAGGACTTCTCCATCGGATATGCCTTCACCTTCAACAGCAAAAGTGCGACATATTGTGTCAGACATTTTCGCTTTCTTTTGGCACATTATCGTATTAGTTACTATGAGAATTTATTTACACCCGTCTACAATAGTATAGTTAACCGTCTATTGCTATCTAGTATGAGAACCGACAGAACCTCAATTTGATCACCGATAACCAGCACTAACCTAAAGTTCACTTTAGCCTGAATGGCAACGATCCTATACATCACGTCACCGTTGTGTGTACTTATCACAGTAACACACAAGATTCCAGAACTGATTTACTTAACATTGGTCATGGATCAGTTGCCATATAGTGTTTGAACGAGTTATTTTGTTTCAATGAATACAATCCATGCACATTCCATCACAAAAGGAGAATTAAATAAAACAAGCCTCCGAAACAACAATATTATTTTTTATATCATTTCAGTTGTAGTCCTAATACTAAAAAATGAAACGTATCATGTAAAATTGGTTTACTAGCATCAACATTTGTATCAATGGTTGTTATGAGACAATCATATCAGTACATTATTTTACAGATTTTCTGCCAGACTGCTTTGTGAAGTGAATTTAATGTCACCTCACCTTCCTACAGGAAAAATAATATCTCTATGAGTTAGTTTGTTTATTCTTAGATACTATACCTTTCTACAGAAAAAAACAATACTATCTATTACGCAGTTTGTTTATTCTTAGGGTGCTATACTATGCCTTTCTAAAGTAAAAACGATACATCTATGAGGCCGTTTGTTTATTCTCAGGGTACTATACTATACCTTTATAAAGGAAAAACGATACATCTATGAGGCAGTTTGTTTATTCTTAGGGTACTATACTATACCTTTATAAAGGAAAAACGACACATCTATGAGGCAGTTTGTTTATTCTTAGGGTGCTATATTGTACCTTTTTAAAGGAAAAACGATACATCTATGAGGAATTTTTTTATTCTCAGGGTGCTATACTGTACCTTTCTAAAGGAAAAACTATACATCTATGAGGCAGTTTGTTCATTCTTAGGGTGCTATACTGTACTTTATAAAGGAAAAACGATACATCTATGAGGCAGTTTGTTTATTCTTAGGGTACTATACTATACCTTTATAAAGGAAAAACGATACATCTATGAGGCAGTTTGTTTATTCTTAGGGTACTATACTATACCTTTCTAAAGGAAAAACGATACATCTATGAGGCAGTTTGTTTATTCTTAGGGTGCTATACTATACCTTTCTACAGGAAAAACAATACATCTATGAGGTAGTTTGTTTATTCTTAGGGTGCTATACTATACCTTTCTACAGGAAAAACAATACATCTATGAGGTAGTTTGTTCATTCTTAGGGTGCTATATTGTACCTTTATAAAGGAAAAACGATACATCTATGAGGCAGTTTGTTCATTCTTAGGGTGCTATATTGTACCTTTATAAAGGAAAAACGATACATCTATGAGGCAGTTTGTTTATTCTTAGGGTGCTATACTATACCTTTCTACAGGAAAAACAATACATCTATGAGGTAGTTTGTTTATTCTTAGGGTGCTATACTATACCTTTCTACAGGAAAAACAATACATCTATGAGGTAGTTTGTTTATTCTTAGAGAGATTGTAACGTTGTACCTTTTGTTACATTATTTATTTTATTTATTTTAATTTAATCCACTGATTAAATTAAAATAATGATATTCAATAAATCAGAATTCTTTAATTTATTTCTTTTTTGTCCCAAGTTATTGGGTGACAATTTATAACCTTTTACCTTTAAAGAGGTTGTTGCTTTTATTAAAATTGTTTATTTAATTTAATGAAAGTCATTAAATTATTGCATGATTGCTCTTAAATTGATCTCAGGGTCGATATACGGGTAATTCGGTGAGAAAACGTAGTATAATAAAACAAAATTTTACTTTACACAATTTAATTTATTCTACATTATTTAAAATCATTACGTTACTCAATTGGTATTTGCAATACAATAAAATAGGATTGAAAATTATATTATCTAAAACTAGATATTTTCTTTTAAGTCAAATGAGTCATTTAAGTTTGATTTACAAAATCATTGTTAACTTTTTTCTAATCAATAATTTATTCTAACAACTTATCTGAGTAATCACTATGGATGATGATGGAGTCCATCTCGTGTCCTATCGTATACTCAACGGAACGGAAATTCAAAATGATATCATCTTTAATTCATAGCCACAACTTTTAGTTAGTACATTTAAAACGCACAAGTGTTTTTACCACATTTTCCCGGAAACATAGCCCGATGCCGGTGATGTCTGTGGAAGACGATCCTCGTCGATCTCCAACTATTTGCAAACTGGGGCGAGGAACGTTCTTCAACCGTTGAAGTCGGATTCCCGCCTTTTTTCTTTTGGGTACGCGACTATGACCCTTCTGGGTATGTCACGATGTAGCGGTTTTGACAGCTGCTGCGGCCTACGGGCAAATTTGGAACTATATGTTCCGTTCTGATTGGTTCGTTTCGTAACTCGTCATCCGTGTAATTCTACTGCGCATCACACTTGTGACCTGGAGGGGATTTAATGGAAAATAACTAACCGACGTGATGTAGCTTGTCCCTCAAATATGCTTACATGTTTACGATTGCATTTCTCGGAACCGGCCCACCCATCCTGCTTTGAACAAAGGGTTTGTTTACAGTGATTTATTGCTGGAGCCTCTCGTCTGTCCCACAGTTATTTTCCACACGACAATTCTCTAATATGATTTAAAACTTCTCCATCTACTTTGATTAAATATATTCCCCTTCTTCTATATAATAATTTATTATTTATCTAAATTAATTAATTTGCCTATCAATTTGGTGGACCTGTTACAGTACCCCCCGATTTTTTGCGATGTGTGAGTAACGCGAGTCAAAAAATCTTGATCTTAAACACGATTCGCCAAATTGTCGTTTGTTTCTCAGATAAGTTTCATTTTACAATATTTATTATATTTAGTAAATTAAGTCTATTAACTATTCTATAATTCAATATCAGATTACATATTCTATGGCACTACATCATTATCTCCTTATCAACATTTAAGAATCCATGTTTATCAAAATGAGTCCATTAAATCATTGATACAAATCAATCAATTACAATTCAGTAAATCATAAAATTATCAATTACAAATTAGTTACCTGTGATTTAGAAATTCAAAAAATTCATTACATCCTTCACAGTCATCAATAAAAATCAATAGTTCAAAAGTTACATTTATCAAACAGTAATCCAATAAATCAAAATTGTTAACTAACAATTCTATAATTTATAAATCAAAAGTTTAACAACTCATTTCATTGTACATAATTGTTCATAAAAATTTATATATTTTTAATTATTACAAGTTGTTAATCAAAAATCCATCAGTCTTGGATTAAAAATTATCAAACAAAGTTATACATTACATACTGAAATTCATACAACAACAATTAATACATCCTTAAGTTATGTACAAGTATTTATCAAAATTAATTAATCATTAAATTATGATTTCCTCTTAGTTAGTAAATGATTAGTTTCCACCGGCAAATTATTTCATTTACCAGTAAAAATTCAAAAATTATAAATCTAAGATCAATACATCATCAGAAATTATACAAGTTCTTATTTGAAATCAATGACTCATTCCACAATATGAAATCACTCATCAAAATACACAAGTCATATATCAAAATCAACAAAATATAAGTCATCAATTACTAGGTTACACTTCAAAATTAATTAATTATCAACTTACTTCCAGTTATTATATTTCACATCATCATTAAAATCACATGACTATTCATTACAGTAACATGTTATATAGTTCATTAATTTATAAATGAATCATCATTTATTTATTTTAAGTATTTCATCAATATCCTATATTAATTTGTCAATCATTTTTCAATATCCTGTCATATATTTCAAATATATTCTCAACTCCTTTGACCATTTTTAAATTCTTAACTTCAACATCAATCCTTTAATCCGTCTTTAAGTGCCAATATCTATTATCAAACCATTAAACCATCTTTTAGATACTTAATCCCGTTATCACCCCTTTAAACCCTTCTTTTAATTCTGTAACCTGTTATCAATCCATTTCCCATTTTTAAGTTCCTTTATCTTTTTTCATTCCATTAACCCTTCTTTCATTGCTAAAATCCTGTTTCATTCCATTAACCATCTTTAATTACTGATATCCTATTTCACCCCTTTGTCCGTCTTTAAATACAAGTATCCGTTATCACTCCTTAAACCCTTCTTTTAATACAGTAACCTAATTTCAATCCATTGCCCTTTTTTAATTTCTGTATCCTATCTCATCCCATTAAACCTTCTTTAAATACAAGTATCCGTTATCAATCCTAAATCCATCTTTAAGTTCCTATATCTTTTTTCAATCTTTTATCTTTCTTTAATTTCTTGAATAAATTCTTAATCACTGCACAGTCCACAGCATTCTCAAATAAATCATTACCTCTAAAACAAATCTTTACATTATCAAGTCAGCCATTAATCACAAACAATTTTCCAAATACATTTTCAATCATCAATAAGTCATTATATTATCATACATATCCTCAATCCCTAGTTAAATCTTAACATTTATCCTTGATCAATAAATCAAAGATCCCTTAAAACTTTTTACATATTATTTATCACTCAACAAATGATTAATTCTTAAAGTTGTACATCATTAATTACCAACTTATTTACATAATAAGTCATCAGATTATACTTATTATTTATTTGGAATGAAATTCATCAGTCCTTAATCAAAGTTATCAAACAAAACGATACCTTTATCAGAAATACATAGTATACATATCATCAAATTATATACAAGTATTGATTAACAACAATAAGTTATCAACTCCTATTTTAATACAAGAATAGTTTGTATTATACATTGTTTACTAATCAACAGATGTATTACATAATTCTTTGTCATTGATGCAAGTTATTATTATTATTTGTTACTTTATAATTTATTATAAAAATTATTGTAATTCTTTTCAGTAATAAAATTATTATTTGAATTAATATTTATATCTCACATATTATTGAATAATATAAAAAATTTATCAATAAATACTATTGTCATTTTTTCATTATTAAAAACTCATCATTTATAAATTATTTATACTTTGGTTTTGTTATTTATTTGTTATATGTTATTTATTTATTGCTATTATTTATTTCATACATATTTGCATAACATTTTGTTTTTTTATTTATTAGTTTGAAACATATTGCCAAATTGTAGCTGCGCCAGTGGGGCCTGATGTCACTGCACGTGCTTCTGGAGTTGTTGATTCACAGCGCCTTGGTATTCAAGTGTGCCATTTTGGAATATTGAGGGAGTCGAAGTTACGCCAGTGGGGTCCGATGTCACTGCACGTACTTTGGAAAGAATTAGCTGTTAAACTAGAATCACTTATGGCTCGATCAATTCCAATCATGGTTAGTCCATAGTGTCCTGGATCATAAGTATGGATTAGGGTTCTTGAAGATTGAAGAAACTGCTGCTACGTCAGTGGGGTCTCATGTCACTGCACGTACCTTGGAATAGTGATGGAGTTGTGGCTACGCCAGTGGAGTTAATTATTGTCCGATGGGCGTCTATCATAATTGTTGCTGAATCAGTAGTTTGATTAAAGTTCGACTTGCTCCGAGCATGGTTGTTCCATTACATCCTGTTGCATCAAAGGAGTTGTAGTTGCTACGCCAGTGGGGCCTGATGTCACTGCACGTACCTCCGGAAAGAAGAATAGCTGTTTTAAAACTAGAATCATTTATGGTTAGACGAGTTCCGCTCATGTTTGATGCATAACATCCTGGTGGATCAAAGGGTTGTAGTTGCTACGCCAGTGGGGTCCGATGTCACTGCACGTATCTTGGAATAGTGATGGAGTTGTAGCTACGCCAGTGGGGCCTGATGTCACTGCACGCATCTGTTGCTGGGTTAGTAGATTGGATTATTGTTTGACGACTTCCGAAAGTTTTGATGCCAGGAATTTGTGCAGAGGGTTGATCCACACGACTCGCTGGTGGGAAGGTCCGAGCAGCCCGTTGAACCATCTTGAGGCTACTGATCTTTGTGCACCGCTTTTGTCCATTTATAAATGGAAAACCTGGCTCCTCCTTGTTCATCAACGTTGATTGGCATTTATGATTATTTTAATGTTCAAGTTGTATATTATTATGTATTAACCTTAATTTATTTTTGTTGTTATATTAATGGTGTTATTATTGCATGTTTTAAATTAATAAATTTATAGTTAATTACAATCATCATATTCAAAAAGTTTTACAATAATTATTTCTTGTTATTTATTATTGATATTAGTATAATTAATCATTACTTCAATTATAGTTTAATTATTTCAATTGGTAATTTCTGTTATTTTGCATCAATGACATTATAAAAGTTTACTAAGAAAAATCACAATTACATATATACAATGTTTCCTCTACCATCTTCATTAATGTTATATTCTAAATTACTAATCTAATGGTGTCTGCAACATGACTTTGTAAATGGGGACTTGCCATGCTGCAGCGCACTTTAAGCTGTTGTCTTTAGACTCTGTTGTCAAGGCTGACCAACACCTGAAACTGATATACTGTGCCATTGTGTGATTAATAGAGTACTTGGCGTTAAATAATTTTGAATTTAGAAAGTGACTAGTTTTAATTAGAGTTGAATCGTACTGCTATTAACCACTGGCTATTCTCCCTTCATAAAAGTCTTATGATGATTAAACATCATAAACATCAATGATAGCATATACAATGTACATACTTGAGTTATTTCAACATCAACATACACAAGTTGCATTAAAAAAGTATTATAAAGAATCTTCTTTTACATCTTAGTCAAACATAGGGTATCATGTCATGTAAGTTTATCAAAGTACATACAATACATATTATTGAGTCATAATCAGAATTATCACACACAATTTATGACAATCATGTGTCATATTGATCTCTTCTACATTATTTCATTTTAAATCAATTATTACATTCATTATCAGAATTATATTCATCTGATTTCTTTCAATATAAGAACACACAAGTTATTATAATAAAATATTTTTCAAAATCTCCTTCAATCATATTAGTTAAACACATCCTTGAATCATTATTGTTATATTCATTAAGTCATATCAATGTGAGTACAAACAAATTACAATAACACAGTATTGTAAAGAAATTCTCCTTTCATTATTTCAACAGAGTATACACAATGTGTGTATTTGGATTATATTCAATGTCAACACACAAGATTCACAAAAGCAAAGTATTACATTATACTTTATTTACTTCATCATGATTTAACATCTCTTTGAGTCATATCATATTATTATTTGAATTATTTTTAGCACAAACATTGGCGAGTCATTAGAACATTGTTTAGCATTAATTAGTTATCATACAAAGTTTTACAAGATAGGTCTATCTCACCTATTTCATTTTATGTGAACCTAGTCATTGTATTATTATTTGGGTCATATTTTATTTATGTATACATGGGTTATGACAACAATATATTTTAGTAAATCTCCATACTTCTTTCTAGTTTTACTCATTTATCAGGTTATTATTTTAAAATATTCAATATAAACATTCATGGATTATGAAACAAGCTACTATAAAACATCTCCTCAAACTATCTTATTCTCACCTAAAAATCATTTTTATTATTAGTGTTATATTCATTTAACACCTATTATTATCAGAGTTTCATTTAAATCATTTAATATTTTTCATATTTAATAACAACTCTCTGGTTATTATTATTTTTCACAAACTTTTTAATTAGGCCTACCATATATTTATTATTATGGCATCTATGAATTTGTTTTCTTTTAATAGTTACTTTTACTATTAATTATATTTATTTATCATCTTAGTTTAACATGAATGTCAAATTATTTCAATGTTATATTTAAATCTCTTATTCAATCCCAAATTCACCTTCCTGTCAATATTATAATTCTTCAACTAGGCCTATTATTTGTTTATTATTAAATGACATCTTTAAGTATTTTATCATTTAAATAATCATCTCTACACTTTCTTTATTTATTTTTATACAACCCCCCTTATCATTAAAGTTATATTGTTTCAATCACTATTTATTTATTATTATTTCTAAGTATTTTTTAGTGAACAGCTGAGTTTATAGTTTAGTTTTCTGAGCAAATGTAGTTATCCGAGAACACTGGTTTAAATTTTTTCTTTTTATATTTAAAGTTTGAGAAGCATGAGATATTATAGTATCTCATCACATAGTTTACAATGTCCTCCATGTTTACATCAAAGTTTTCACCCCCCATCATATTATTTTCAACTTCTTTCTGCTTGTTTAGGCCCCAATATTTATTTATGATCTCCATCTCAAACTCAAAGAACTCATTTAGCTCCTCAACCCTACTTCTGATCATTTTTAGTTTTTTATTTTCTTGACATCTGAAGTCATCTACTACACTTTCAAAGTTAAAGTTGCTGAGTGCTAGAGTTTCATTTATTTGTCCTATTTTGCTATCTAACACTGTGTTTAGATGCCCTATCTGGTTTTCTATTTCATCATTTATTTTAGGTCCATTCATTTTAATATTTACTTCATGACCTATCTCATTTAGTGCTGCATTTGCTTCTAAGTGTTCATCTAGCTCGTACTCAACAAAGTCTACATTTACTCTTTTAGTTTCATTGACAAAGTTGTCTTTATTACTCCCTATCCTATCATCAACTTCTTTCATGTGCTCATTAGCTTTCATATTAGATTCATTGTCCAGACCTACTACCTCATTATTTACTTCTTTTACCTCAAAACTTTTTTCATCTAACCTTACATTTATTTCATCGAGTTTAGAGTTTATTTTATTGGTTATGTTTACCAGCAAATCTAACCTCACATTAGTTTCCTCCTCATTTAAGTTCATCTTATTATTATTCATCTCTTTCATCTTACTACCTGTTCCTCCTAGCTTAACATTAATCTGCTCCAGCTTGGTATTTATGTCCTTATTTACTCCTAACAGCAACTCTATTTTATTAGACAATAGGCTGTCCTTATCATTATTTACTTTGATAGGTTCTTGCCTACCTTTGTTCTCTACTTCATTCACAACATTAACCTCCTTTATCTCACTAACTTTATTTTCAACTTCATTTATTTCATTTACTACATTATCCTCCTTTATTTCACTGACTTTATTATTTATAAGTTTATCTTCAAACTTATCTATTCTTTCATTTATATCTCTCCTAAGCTCATCTAATTTTATATTGTTTTCCCTATTCATCTCTACCATATCAGTATTAATTTGATTGAGTTTAGTTTCTACATTTGTATTTATGTTATTAAGTTTTGTCTCTAAGTTGTCATATTTAGTGTTCATGCTTTCATTTATTTTTGCTAACATGTCCATTATATTGGACAGTGTGTCTTCCCTATTTAATTCTAACATGGCTTCATTACATTTGTTTTTATTTGAATTTATTTCCCTAATAACACTCAGGGAGGTATCAGAGTCCTCGGAGTCAAACTCCGAGTTTTGGATTCCATCAACATTAGCCATTATTTTGCAAATTTTAATCAAGTACAAAGTATAAAGTTATTATATTTCTTTTTCTTAAATTTTGAGTTTAAATCAGATAGGCCTATATTAAATATTTTTAATTCATTCTTCTTATCATATCACCTAGCCTATAACACTTTCAACTATTCTCTTATTCAACTTTAAATATTTTTTAAATAGATTAAAATTTACTAATTATACTACGTCGTCTCACGTTGTGCGCGCCATTCTGTAACGTTGTACTTTTTGTTACATTATTTATTTTATTTATTTTAATTTAATCCACTGATTAAATTAAAATAATGATATTCAATAAATCAGAATTCTTTAATTTATTTCTTTTTTGTCCCAAGTTATTGGGTGACAATTTATAACCTTTTACCTTTAAAGAGGTTGTTGCTTTTATTAAAATTGTTTATTTAATTTAATGAAAGTCATTAAATTATTGCATGATTGCTCTTAAATTGATCTCAGGGTCGATATACGGGTAATTCGGTGAGAAAACGTAGTATAATAAAACAAAATTTTACTTTACACAATTTAATTTATTCTACATTATTTAAAATCATTACGTTACTCAATTGGTATTTGCAATACAATAAAATAGGATTGAAAATTATATTATCTAAAACTAGATATTTTCTTTTAAGTCAAATGAGTCATTTAAGTTTGATTTACAAAATCATTGTTAACTTTTTTCTAATCAATAATTTATTCTAACAACTTATCTGAGTAATCACTATGGATGATGATGGAGTCCATCTCGTGTCCTATCGTATACTCAACGGAACGGAATTTCAAAATGATATCATCTTTAATTCATAGCCACAACTTTTAGTTAGTACATTTAAAACGCACAAGTGTTTTTACCACATTTTCCCGGAAACATAGCCCGATGCCGGTGATGTCTGTGGAAGACGATCCTCGTCGATCTCCAACTATTTGCAAACTGGGGCGAGGAACGTTCTTCAACCGTTGAAGTCGGATTCCCGCCTTTTTTCTTTTGGGTACGCGACTATGACCCTTCTGGGTATGTCACGATGTAGCGGTTTTGACAGCTGCTGCGGCCTACGGGCAAATTTGGAACTATATGTTCCGTTCTGATTGGTTCGTTTCGTAACTCGTCATCCGTGTAATTCTACTGCGCATCACACTTGTGACCTGGAGGGGATTTAATGGAAAATAACTAACCGACGTGATGTAGCTTGTCCCTCAAATATGCTTACATGTTTACGATTGCATTTCTCGGAACCGGCCCACCCATCCTGCTTTGAACAAAGGGTTTGTTTACAGTGATTTATTGCTGGAGCCTCTCGTCTGTCCCACAGTTATTTTCCACACGACAATTCTCTAATATGATTTAAAACTTCTCCATCTACTTTGATTAAATATATTCCTCTTCTTCTATATAATAATTTATTATTTATCTAAATTAATTAATTTGCCTATCAATTTGGTGGACCTGTTACAAGATAATCTCCTTACGCACATATTCCGATTTTGAGTTAAGTCATATTTTTAATGCACATTCAAGTAACTTGCTTAAAGCCCAGTTTCCTTTACATTCGTTCTCGTCGTCTTGCGTTTCTCAGTTCCGTGATTCCATATTTCTGGAAGTATTTTGTTAAACTATATAATCTCAGCAAATTAAGTGAATTGAATAAATTGAGATAGGTCTTTTCAGTAATTTTCTGAATCTCCTAAAACAAAACTCGTTAATTAAGGAAAAAATAACAAAAAAACTGAAGGGAAACGTGTCCATGTTGAATGTAGTGTTCCTCAAGGGTCAGTAACTTCTGCCGTTCTGTTTCTGTTTTGAAATTGGAACTTAATTTTCATAGAAAATATTTTTGCTGATGAAATAGCAATGTTTACACTAATAAATGTTCTCATATCTTAGTTGTAATTAGTTAGTAACGACATGTTACTACTAAGACAATGATGTCTCCAAAACAAAAAGCAAATAAATGTAATGAAACAAAGGTTTCTAAATTTGATCTTCTTGGTTTTGAAATAACGTTTCCAGACCAATAACTTACAATTCTTCATTATGTAACTTAACAACCTCTTATTGTCAACATTCGGAAAAGGTACAAAATTTCACATAATTGGGGATAATTTTGGATGAGAAAATGAGTTCACATCAATAGTTCACATAAAATGTTTAAATCGTCTATTAAAGCATTTTATTTTGTAAGGAATTTTTGCAATATTCAACTGTTACGTTTACTTTATTTGGCGTTGCTAAACTCTAGATTACAATATGGTTTGATATGTTGGGGCGGGTCGTATAAGTGTTTGATGGAAAAATTAAGAACCACGCATCATTTTTACGTATCATGTTAAAAAGCTAAAACAAAAAAGTTATTGCCCTCTTTTCAAACAATTAAATATTAAACCTGTTCAACGTCTTTTTGTTTCCAAAGGTTTAAGATCGCTCTTTAATAGAAGTTTGAATCTAGATAACGGTAATGTGCATGGGCTCGCACGAAATCAGCAACTTTTACCTGCTCCGATGGAAGGGGGAACTCGATCTCGGCAACTTTTGTAAAACCGACCCCAACAGAAAGGCACGATTTAAGCAATTGTGGGGGAAGAAGAGGGATAGGAAGAGAGAAGTAGCAGTGAGTTAGGTTAGGTTAGGTTTTGGTTAGGTTAGGTTAGGTTAACATGCACTCAGTAAATATTTTAACTCCCATGAAGACCAAACTGAGCAAGCTGCCCAAATGCATATGGCAGAACTGGCTTCAACTGCCGTAATGTTAGTTGTATAGAGACAGCCACTCTCTGTGCTCTGTGTAGCTAACCACCCCCTCGCCACTACATGCAGAAAGAAGTTGTCAAGTTCGTGCTTGGTATTAACTGACCTTTTTACGACAGTTTTTTTTTATAATTCGAGTTGGCGGGTTCGTGTCTGACCATGTGCATTACGAGAAAAACATGTAAAACTACTCAAATTAAGTAAAACCATTTTAGCCATTATTTTCAATATTTGAGACCAGAGTTTTGAATCACACCCTTTATCGTAAAGAATAGTCTAATTTATAAAAATATTTATCAACAAATACTTATTTGGCTCACCTTGAAGCAAGGCATTAATTATTTAAGCAATGTTATAATATATTATCCAAATATGTATTGGTTTTCTTCACTAAGTTTCTTGCTTTTTTAAGTTTTTTATTGCATATATTGTTATTTACTACTGTGCATATTTATTTGTATATATTATTATTTATTGTATATTGTTATTTATTAGTTATTCATTATTCTATTTTTAATTATTGAATTCTAATATACGTAAGTGCTCTTAGAAGATACCGAAATGGCGGCTTTAACGTATTATTTAAGATGCTGGACTCGTATTATTTGTTTGTTGTTTTTAATCTCTTCTAGCTTGGCACACTACTGGAAAAGTGGCCAGTCAATTAAAAAAAATGTCTTGAACGAAATACGTTTGTATTGATCAGAAATAAATGTATTCACTTCTTATATAGACTTGTTGTCAAAGACACCTTAAAACATAATAATGTCTTATCTTTTTAGTTTATCTTCAACGACGGAAAGAAACAGATAATTATTATGGTATTACCTTCAAAATATTGATGATATTTTGGTTCGCTTATAGTTATTTAAATTCAATAGAAATCGTTTAACTACCACAGAGCTTGGATATTTGTTCCGATAGTGACTGTCATTTGTGAGGCCTGATAAGTTGGTGAGTGGGATGGATCTCTGTTTAAAACTCTTACTTTGTGAAATTCTATGATTTTGTTATCATTAAATTATTTTAATTGTTATAGTTCTTTTATAGAGTTTTGGCTGTTTCTTGGTTGGACGGTTTCTTACCAGTACCAACATTTTTCACTCTGGTTCGGTAAGACTCGGTTTATTATAGGTTTACATCCTAAACCTGACTTACGTTTTTTATGAGACTATCACTATACATTAGTTTCATGTTTGTTCTCCTCAATTGGGTCATACGGGTTTTGAGTCAGATACGTTAATTTTCGCCTTTTAGTTTTATATTTGTCTAAAAGTACAGTCTAACAACTTATTAGTCTACAATTAATCAGATATACAATTCCTTCGATTGATAAAAAAACTAGTACATTTCATTGAACTACATTTAAAATTGATTTATTCGTAAAACACCGGTCGTCAAGATATAGAATTCGAATGAGCGTTATGAGTGTAGATGAGCGAATGTAGTCATTGTTACAATCTAAGGCCGACTATTCCTTAGAAGCTGTCATTAATTTATAGTATTTGTTATGATTAATAATCAGTTGAGTCTTACTCCACAGAGAGACATTGACGTTACGATTGGAAAGTATTCAGTTTTCCAGAAATGGCAGTCGAAGTATTGATGGATGACGAAGCCTTTCCTTCCTAAATAGCACTTACAGCACGTCTAGCACGATGACTCGACAACGGCACTACCTCTTCAGACGGGGCTTAAGCACCTTTCTCCCTTGTTTATAATACTTTCTACCGATAATTTCAGCCAAATCATCATAATCTCCGTTGGGATAGCTCAACTTTCTTCAGCTGACAAACGCATTCGTGACTCTTGATGCATTCAACTACTATCTGTCTACAGAGAGCGTTTCGTCTGCCCACGAACGACTGCCTTGACGTCGAAGTTATCACGATCCAGAAGGCATTGTGACAAAACCGCATTAACAATTGTTGTACTCAAGTTTTCAATTAGCGAATTAATTGGAAAGTGTTTGAAGACCACTTCTCTCACGTAGGACTAATTGACGCCTTGTTGAGATTTCTCCACTGGGAGCACAACAGTCGCCATTGTGTAAGTTTGTTTACGAGGTCAGTCACACCTGCTTCAGTACCTTACAGACAAATTGATGGGAGGGTGGTCAATACCACCGTAGTAATGATGGCCATCTAACCCATCCATACACATACAGCAATTATGGCCCTCCCGCCAAACCATTCGTGTGCAGTTAACATGGAAATTCCACACACCTCGTGTATGCCCATACACCCATACACGTACAATGCCATTGTACGTGTATGGGCGGGCGGGTGGGTCAGTGCCACTGTACGTGTATGGGTATTGCTGTAAAAAAACCCGCAGTGGGTCCATTAATGTGTCAATTATTGCACTCTAAGGACGATTTCTAAAGTTACTATCTAAGTTTACTGAGTGGTCGCAGGCAGTGAACCGTAGTGGGTCCATTAATTAATTATTGCACTCTAAAATCTTTGTTGGTTAGATTCATAGAAAAGGATTCTTGTGAGAGTAATAACATATGTTGTTCAACCGTATTGTGTACAAATAAGAAGTAAATATGTAGTAATAAGGATTGTATCTACATTTGCAATTAGCCTAGTTGGGGTCATGAACAATTTCTTCAATATTTGTAGCATTTGTTTTCATTAAACGACGAATCAGTAAAACCGTTCTGTTGATCAATTGTCACCTTTTCCTTCCCGTTTAGCAAACAATTCCACAGCAATTACCGATAAAGAATAGTGTAGTGGAGGGTAAAAAAAAAAAAAAAAAAAAACAGTCTTATTTAGAACAACCTAAATGTCGAATAGTTAAGCTGATGATGTATCATGGAACGTGTTGTGGACAGAATGCGGTAAGCTAACTAGAGCATACAGTATTGGAGTAAACAGCCGCATCGTCCTTACACAGCACTTTCCTTGCTAGTCCAGACATTGGGCAGTCTATATACAACAATCTCGTTGTCGTTTAGTTAAGCTGATAATGTTGTAATCATGGGAAGACAGAATGCGGTAAGCTAACTAGAGCGTATAGTATTGGAGTAAATAGCCGCATCGACCTTACATAGAACTTTCCTTGCTAGTCCAGACAGTGGAAAGTCTTATGTATTACAACTCAGGTGTCGTATAGTTAAGATAACTGATGTTGTAATCATGGGGGATGTTGTGGACAGAATGCGGTAAACTAAGTAGAGAGTATAATTTTGGAGTAAACCACCGCATCGTCCTTCACAGCACTCTTCTTGTTAGTCCAGTCAGTGGATTGGTACCTTACCTTTTTGGGCAATTGAAACTTCATCTAATTTTTGGTTTCATTAATAATGCCTCTCCATTACTGTTGTTTGAAGTATTTAATCTGTATTTTAACACTTTTCAACCCCAATATTGATCTGCCGAATGGTCTTGTCCCTTTGGTGTCTCCCAGTTAGACAATCCTAATTATTACAGTCTCCACACGCTCTACACGTCCAGCTTTTCTAATCTTACGACTTAACATTACTACAATTACGTGTATTTTTTCTAATTCTCCATTATTATTCTTTTAGGATTAGCCGAACGTTTTTCTCCATGGTCTATTTGTAACAACTATTCAGGAATAATTGGCATGATAACAAACAGGATTTACTTATTTTTTATGGTGCGGTAGCAAATTGTTATGTCTTAGAACATTATAGGTGGAGTTTATGGATGAAATATTGTTATAGATAATAAAATATATTTACGATACAGTCGGCGAGTCACGAGAACCTCATGCCTTTGTGATATTGAAGGCACTGATTTCTACTGAAACAGCACAAGTAATGAATGTACAGCACTAAATGTAGTGTACCTGTCGTAATTACTAATTATGATATGTACACTACAAGACTTGTGCTGTTTCAATGGAACTCAACGCCTTTAACATCACAGAGGCATGAAGTTCAGAGTACCTCGTGACTCGCCGACTATATTCTTTTACAGATTATTTGACAAATAGTGACTTACTTAATCAGCAGTATCATCAGTTTACTCACTATTCAATCTCCTCATTGACATATGGTTTGTTGACATAAATAGGTACAAATATGGTTTCTTGTCAACTAGTAATTCTTGGTGTAATTGAGTACAAAACAATACCGTTTTATCTGTAATAATTAAAAATAACTTTAAAAGTTAATAATAATTTACAACCGTGTAATAGTCATTACTGTTAGAGGTGGTATCATGTACTCAAAGGAATTTCCACATTTATTTGCACAATTTTAGATTAAGAATGATTATATTATTATTATTATTTTAAAACTCAGGTCTAACTATTATAAAACTCACTCAGAGAAAAGAAGGCATTTAGCAATAGAAATTCCTTTAGCTATTTCTATAAAAGTTTAAAACTTTCTAACCATCTACTTTACTGACTCAGGTAGATTGTTTATCATTTTAATGCTTGAGTAAAGTGGCCCCTTTTAGAATTTTGTAGTTCTGTGCTGTGGATTGTTCAGATTATTTTTATACCGTATTAAATCTGTGGAAATTCCCGGTTTTTTTGGTGTGTATGTAATTTTGTTATATGTTAAAACCAATCATTCATAAATGAACAAAGAGAAAGCTGTGAAAATTTGGTATTCTTTGTTGGCACTCATTGTTTTGGCTTTCAGTAATTTTTTTACTTCCTGAACTAAAGTATAATTCAAGATATTAGGGTCCAAAAGTCTGTTAGTAAAAAGTTTAAAAAATGCAAATTAAATAAAAAATAAAGTAATGAAAAATCACTTACGCTAGAGTGTTACCCCTGATGCAATAGGATTTGAAATGACGGAATTCAATAGGCCTATAGCTAAGGGCGAACAGATACTCTAACATAACAGTTTTCTAAGGCCATCTTGACCTAATACTTAAAATTACTAGCATCTATTCAATATAGTTAATAGCGATACAGAGGAATTAAACTACAGCGTCACATACACCTTTATGAAGGGGGGGGTTGCAAAAGGTATGTTTCATGTTACGAGCGCACAAAGGACAAAGCGGGGAAGGACAAAATCTAAAATATAAATTAAAAATGTTACTTTCTCATTCGTCGTGTTTATTTTATTGAACTTTTCGATAAAAAATGTTTAAATTTGAACAAGGATGTACACTCACCCTTGTATAATCGACTTATGTCCAGGGGATCATACCGAGGTTGGATCCTCGTGTGCGTTCCTAACACGCTTTGACCCTTGTGCGCTAATAAGACGTGCGCTCGTAACACGACATGGAGCCCTCATACCAATCTTATCGGCCGAAATGCCGTGGCCATGCAAGACTCAGCGAAAGAACGTCTGATCAGCCGCAATACGTTGAGTTGAGAGATTCGAAAGCTGAAGTTGTCGACGAATGTTCAGCCCACCTAACTCTGTAAACCTAAAGACCATTCACGAAAGGAACTTTTTTTATTTGGACAGCCCGATAGAGTTATCGGAATACTCCCGGTACAGAACAGTGACGTATCCAAGAGGACTTTTGACTAGTGTCCCATGAATATTCACACTGAATGCTTTACCGTATGTTACCATTAATAATATAGTTTTTTTAAGGAGATGTCGATCTCCTTCTTAGCCTTACTCTGCCCATTCCTCATAGACTATTGATCTGTGCAAGGAACTTATTCAGTCAAAGTAAGGGGGTGAACCAGTACAGTAGAAGGTGGTCATTACTGATAAATACTTCCAGTCTAGGCCAGATTCGAACCAGCACTATCTATAATCCAAGGCCTAAGTTATGACACCTTAGACTGCTCGGCCACCGGCTCGCCCAAGAGGCACTATGCTTATTGCTGTACTTGTGAAATTTTTTATATGTAGTTAAATTAAATTGTGATATTTGATATCTATGGGACTGGTCCATATTACATTTAAATCACTTATTGTTGCTTATGCAGGGTGGAAAAAATATGGAAACGCTTTCACAACTTTTGAATGACTTCACTTGTAAAAGTGAATTCTTGTACATGATCATGGTTACAAAGAACATACTTTTTGACGCCATTAGCGACATTTAATCTTTTCAGGGGGATGTCCCTCGAGTAGTTGAACGAAAATCATCAACGTAACCCTAGATCGAGTGAAATTTCAAAAGAAATTAATTTTCGCAAACTGGACTTCGAAAGGTTTATCCTTTCTTGAGTAGCGTTCATTTGAATTTCAAAGTAACTAATTTGAACAATATTATTTTTCTGCTATTTAACCGGTTTAATTAAACTATTCTAATCAAAAAGTATACTTTATGCAATATAATTATTAAAAAAACATCAAATTATCTATGGAAAAAATAACGTTGTTGTGAAAGCGTTTCCATATTTTTTCCGCCATGTATTTATTCAGTGAAGATATAATAGTTTCGTTGTGCAGTTTTCATTACTTTCTACTTCACTCTCAATTTCATCCCTCGGCCTTGAGATTGGAGAGTATGTCCTTGGGGCCGAGACTCGCGGTAGACAACGCCACGGCTTCATGTCCATGCCTTCGCCAGTGCCAGTATCACTTTCTAATCCATTATCTGTTTTAAAAGGTTTAATTCAAGAGACCCTAACATGGATTGACACTCAACCATGTAATGTAGGTTAGTAAAAATCCTGCTTACAACAACTGTCTCAATTTTAATTTACTTTCGATTTATTTTAATAGACTGCCCATGTAAATATTACGCTTTATTAATTATATTCTTTATTTGTAAGCAAAATAGTGTCAAATTGCAATTAAATTCGTGTTTCTCCTCCAACATCTACCCTTTTTTGTTCCGCAAAGAGTAAGTGTCGAATTTCTTGAATGTCACAACTAACAATATTTGTTGTGGATGTACCTTATTTTAAAGGTATTTTTGCTACAGTATCTGCATAAAAGCACTGTTTTTTAAGAATGACCATTCAATTTGTAAAGATTTTAAGAATGCTGATAAAGCAGCTTGAGGGTTTTCTTTGCCGCCATAACACATTTATTAACATATTCCATCCATCCTTAATTTTATCCTCAACTCAACAATGTTTTTTTCTTGTTTTATACAAATCACACTACCAATATATTGATGGGACTTGACACTTCAATAATTGGACCTTAAAAAATAATATTGCTTATTTTTTCATTCTAAAGTTTACAATTAAATTATTTATTGATAGTAGATAAGGTCATACCTATAATGTAACGTTTTTATTTTTTAACAAATTGTTAAAAAACGCTATTACAATTGTTAAAGAAATACAATAGATTGAACTTAAAAAATAAAATGTTAGAGTTTGTAAAAATGGTGGTTTAAATCTGATTTTATTTTTAAAACTTTTTCTACAAAAAATGTAAATAAGCAAATGGCATACTGCTGTATAACATATTGCATATCACATATTCAACAAACATTAACATTAAGTTCATGTTAAAAAATGAAAATCAGAACAAAACGTGAACGGATATACTGTATTTAAGATTAGGTCTAATGATATACAATTATTACTTTCCTATTTTCTTGAAGATATGTTATAATTTAATGTTTTTAAATATCATACTTATATGTATTTATATGCTCAAGACAGTACTTTATTCTATTATTTATTTATTTTTCCTTCATTGCTACTAAATAGTTTGCCCTTAGTTATGTATAAAGTTCGCCATAAATATGATGTATAAGTTCATCCACATTCATTCGCATTTCTCACCCGGTCAAAAGCCCATCTACGTTCTGTACCACACCATTTGACTTTTAATGTGTTGGTGGCGATCTTTCACATTTTAAAATAATTTACGGGCGTTCTTTCAGCATTCGTCCTACTTTGTTTTTGTTAAAATCATATTAATAAATAACCCGTATGTTTCTTATCAAAGCAACAATATTTGCTAAGTTTTCTCACCATAACCATTGCGCCCATTTTAGACAACTCCACTGCCTCTGTTCGTCGTTAGGTACGTATCAAAACACCTTCCATGGTCAAGCCGTTCACATAAAAACCGTATTAAACTGACCACTATAATTGGGCCGGACAGTAAGCGATCTGCGTGTTATATTTACCGCATGTAGGGGTCCAGCAGCAGGGGGGACTCGTTCCATCACTGAGCTGTCTTACTTCACGGGTATGACTAACTTCCAAGTATTGAAAAATAACTAATGAACTGTTGTACAAGTTTGTAAATTGCCATTTAATGTTTAAATTATTATTGATTGTTATTTGAATATTGAATAATGATTTAATTTAAGCGTAAGCTTGAATCGTTGGAGTTAATCAAACTAGCCAATGGTCTGTGCTGCTAATGACGTAATGGGCGGGGCTTGAAATTGTGTCGTCAAGAGGTGGCATTTCGTCACTGTGGTTGCCATTACGATTTTGAAAAGGAAACTCGTACACAGTGGGGGAAAGAGTAGTTCTCTGTTCACTTCTACCACCCAGTTCATCTCACTCGCACCAGTGCGTTCAGTAGGTCATTTTCTAAGCGGCCTATCTATTCATATATCTTGGACCATTTTTATTTCCTCACAACTGTGTAATATCAGTAACGCTTTTTTTGTCGGATTCCATAACTCCTTGCAATAGCATTTCCGGAATTGCCCAATACGTGACAATTGGATGCGGACAGTAGCTTGTGCCGGAAGTGTAGTACATAGTCACAATGGTACAGCACATTCCCTCACTTTCACTCTAGGGTGGGCTCCGTGCTGATCACTCTTACTCTCACTGTGTACCGTGGTGTGGTGGTGCGTGGTCAGTTTATGGTGATGGCGGTGGTGGTTCGCAGTGCCTTTGTGGTGGTTTTGATTTCCCTCGTCGGCTTAGTCCTGTGGTGCACTCCCCTGCCCAGTGAGTACAAGTAGTCAATTAGAACCTACGACGTTTCACGCACGATACTGTGGTTCCGAATAAAAATTTTCTCAAGGAGTTTTTGTATTACCTTATTTGTTGTTAATTTTTTGTATATGCGCGTTTAAAAGAAGAAAACTAAAACTGTACGAAATTAAAAAAAAATCTCACAGGAGAAAAATTAAAAAACCAAATTAAAAATAAAAATTTAAATACAAAATATATCGACAGTAAAAAAAAAATAAATATGACCGATATTAATATAGTTTATGGCATTAAGAGTTAAAAAAATTGTTACCAATACTTAATTAACTTATCCCCAACCCTTGCTTCGCTATTGGGTGGTTATCTACGCTTGCTTACCCTTCCCTCAGTCGTTCTTTAATACATCACATCAATATAAAAGCTTAGCCTGCTGCCATTCTCCTAGATAACAAAGTTTTATGGTTTAGAAAACCATATAAGTCTACTTTAGAGGCATGCAAGTTAGTGCAATCATGTCAGAGTAAGTAGAAATGGCATTAAACATTTCATAATAAAAACAATTAGCAAGACGTTTGTTTCAGATCCAGCTCGAATGTGAAAGCTAAATTCATATGAATAAATCTTAATTTTAAACAGAGAAATAACAAACACAGTCACGGTACAAGAAACTGTTGGCTCCTTGGCGTTCCAGCACGCAACTCTTCGTTTGGACGAACAGTTAATTATATATAAACTAAAAATATACATTCACTTTTTAAATTGGTTTTAAAAGCATATAAAATACTACAAAAATTTAAAAGAACATATGATGAACGTTTTTTATAAAGGTACATTTATGAAGAAGGCAATTTTTCAGAATTTAAACTCCTTTTCAAGAAAAAAGTTGTAATTTATACTATTCATTCTTAATAATATTGCACTTTTTTGTCTTCACTCACCAGTTCACATGTGCAGATCTTTATCAATGAGTGGAGTACCGACCGTTGTTAGCTCAGTGGGGGATTCAACTGTGGGGGACCTTGTTCTCCGCAGTCCGAAGCCTAAGCCACCGAATCACCTCACTGGCACTTTAAAATAAATGCAACTT
>JAQJVL010004441.1:0-45043 GCA_035578905.1 Stictocephala bisonia
ATCTGATAATAATAATGTGAATGAAAAATCAATTAAAGATCTAATAAGTTGATTTCAAATACCCAAAAAAAATTGTTGATAACTGAATAAAGATCATACCATGCATTGTAATTATATATTTAATATGTATTGTGAATAACAAAATTAATTTAAAAACTAATGAGTTGATTTAAAAATATCATATCTGTACATTTCAAACATTGAAAATACCCAATAAGTCTTCAATAACAGAGTAAAGAGCTTACTATGTATTGGAATTACTATACCTTTTGTATGAGTGTGAGCTAGTAATTGTGGTTAAAGTGGTTGTTATGATGGTAGAAGAAGAAGAAGAAGGCAACCCTCAACAAACAAGCAAAAACATATCAAATAAATATAAGGATAAGTATTTTTGTAATATTAAATTAAGACAAATAAATTCAATTAAATCTAATAGTTTAAATCCTAATATAAATACAAAAAATCTCTTTACTTATAAAAAATTGCATTTGTAAAAATGTTACATTAACAGATTAAAACATTTTCAATTCATTGTAATATTATAAATAACTTTACTATACTTATACAAAATTGCATTTGATTTATATTCATTTGTAAAATGGAACAGTATAAAGACAATAAAAGATTTTAATTCTTTATGAAGTTATGTTAGTAGTGTCCAAATGGGGCCGCTGCCCCAATCGATAAAAGTGATTTACGACTTCCGGTGACCTGTCAAAGTTAAAGGGAAAAGATTAACTGAGTGACGTCATTTTGTGACGACAGCTGATGACGGGGACAGTGACGTCATGGGGTTATGTAGGTCAAGGCCATTCAAAAGAAGTTTTAAAAAAGATCTTGCACGAGTTCCATTCGATTGTAGTATTCATTCGGTCATTTTTGATTCGATTGTTAATAATTGAATAGAAAGAACCGAATGGATATACTACTATTATTGATTGAAACTCGTGCAAGATCTTATCTATTATTATAATCATTCATTATTAACATTGTTGTTACAAATATAACCTTAAAAATTGTTTTATCACTAAGTTGAACTGTCCATTCGTCGCATGAGTAAACCAAGCCTGCGACGTAACTCTTCAAGTTTGGTTATATGGTTTTCTTGATATGTTTTGCATTTGCATTTGCAATAGCTAAAACATTTACACTTAGAACAAGCTCTTCCATCCACTTGATCATCTAGTAATTTAAAACATTTCAAATCGCAACAGTAGCAAACCATTAGATCGAAAGATGCAACTCTTTTATTATTCGCAGGCATGTTTTTTCTTCTTCTTCTTTTTTCTTTTTCTTTCTATGTGAGTATGTGTTTTTGTGAAAGAGAAGCTCGATGTGCACTGTTGAAGAGCTGGAAGCGAAGTGATGTAGCGCTAGCATGTCTGCTAGGTACTCGGACTTTCCCCCCACCACTACCAGTACCCCCACTACATTGCTCCCTTCTTCTTCCACTGATCAAGTTCATTTTCTGAACTACATTGTTATTAAATTGAAAGAAACACAAGTCCCAAGGTCAAACATACATTTGAAGTTTGTACAAATCATGTTTACAATTGTCTAGAAAAGCTAAAAAAATACAAGTCCCAAGGTCAAACATTTGAACTTTAAAAAAAGCAACACGACAGCATATGTTTCCATATACTGTCGTGTTGCTTTTTTTCTTCTTTTCTTTATTTTATTCTTTTCTTTTAAACCTTGTACAATACAGAGTAGTTACATATATTTATACATCAGTTTAAATTATTTTACAATCGATTAGAAATGTTACAACCCAACTATGAGATAACTACAGATAACAAACTTTATACAATTGACTAGAAATGCTACAAGACAACTATATACAGATTACAAACTCTTTACAATTGGCTGGAAAAGTTACATAGAAATAATACATCCATCATTCGTGTGTGACGTGCAGAGTGAGTTCAGTGGAATTGTTTCCGCTCGATCCGTGGGACACCAGATACAGGGATCCAGGGTTGATATCTCGCAAGTCTTCATTCTGTAGAAGGTGAACAAATCGCTTTGGTAGAAACACTTGAAACTTAGGTTCATCGCCTGTAGTGAAGGGTGCATCGCTGAGTGATACCAAAATCGCTTCTCCGTGGGTTGTTTCTAGTTTTCTAATACTGTGGATGATGTAGTGTTTGTTTTCCTTGAGCTCTGAACATTTCCTTGTCAGCAGAAGGTTTGACTTCGAGTTGGAGTTGAATCTATCAACTAGTGTTTCCAGAAACTGCTTCGATGTCATCTTTGTTAGCGGTGGCATGTGAGATGTTACCTCCTTGGAGTCCTGTGTCATACTGCTGCTGCGTGCAAGTCACTTCTCCGTATTTATACCCCCCTCCATCCCCACCACCACCACCAACACATATGGCTTTGTCCACCAAGTACTTAGCTAAACGATATGCGTTGCGCAACGCGCACTGTGTTTGTTCGTGTTTAGGATTTCTAGCAGTAACACAAGAATGACCTTGCTGATTTTCAAAAGTATAGTCTACATCTATATTGAAAACATTTCCTTTCGTGTATCGTTGTATCCAGTTACTTTTTTCCAGTCCTCTTGTGTAGATAGTATTAAACTGTTTGCAAAATTGAAACATAATACTGTGTAAATTAGTGTAGGCTATATATCCTTCATACCACTGTATGTGATGCAAATATTTTGCCACCCATCTGTTTGTTCTTTTTGTTTTTGAATTAAGTTTGTTAAAAGAAAATGGAGCCTCAAACATAAATGGATAGGCAACAAATGTGTGCAAGTCCAAAATTACTAATTCTTTGATAATAAACTTGTTAGCATTACTTCGAAATGCTTGAATTTCTACAACACAAGATCTCGTTGAAACTTGACCATTATCATCCGCTCTGTCCATGTCAGAGTTTGAAGATCAACTGTTTTCCACACCACGGTAAGTATACTTATATACTAGGCCGTACAGTTACAGGCGCGTTGGTGTATATTTAACGTGGGCACCAGCCCCGGTAGGCTTACCCCACAAATTCTTCTTCCTTTAATTTACACTTGTTGTTGTTCTTTTTGCGGTTCACTGTTGTTGTCTTCTTCTTTTTTAGTTTCCTCTACTCCAACCTTTTCTGTAGCTTGTACAACATTTTCAAAGTCTCTCAATTGTCTCCACATGTCAACTTCATGAGGTATTCTATTAAAGATAGATGTATCCACAGGTCCGTATAGTATTGTGCTATCAGGCTGGTTTTCCAACGTGTCGACCAAATATTCCTTTATGACAGAGCTTGAAAATACCAACTGTCTCATGTACCTAGTAATCGGTGATGTTGCAAACTTTAAAATGTAGAATTCTTCACGTGTTAGTAGAACTTTGTTGTCATGTTGAGTCAAGTCTCTCAAACGCACTTGTAGTTGTCCTTGATGTTTAACCACATCAATTTCGTTATCACAACCCAAAAGTCGAATATTTGTCTTCCTGCCACACATACTGCTGGTGAGATAGCATTCTATCAGATGTAAATGTTTCAAGAAAGATTCCCATGCATTTGTAGAAAATAGCACCATCCTAGGTCCGTGGATTACTATCACTGTAGGTGAATAATCTAATGATTTCATCACTCCGATAGAAACACTTTTACTTAAACATGCTGAAATTGGATAGAAGATTCGCAGAAAAACTTCAGTTAGTATATCTGCTGAAATATTTTCTTCAGCCTTCCTTTTTCTTTTGGAGCTCACTTTTGTTGCTTCATCGTTGTTTTTATTTTCTTTGTCGCTGTCGTTGTTGTTGTCTTCTTTTTTCTCAAACTTTAAAAACTCGCTTATTTCCTTTATTATTACACCTTCTTCGGCTTTATATTCCTCCTGTAACGGAGCTACTTCCTCCGACTCACCTTGAACAAATGGTAGAGAACTCATTTTGTAGTCGATGTTACCAGTGCGGTGTCAGACGATTGAATGAGGACTGTCCTCATCGCTCGCTACCCTATATCAGATGTAGTGGGGGGGGTAAACGTTTTCTACAAAACTGTCTTTACAATGCCAGACAGCGGTGTGTATGTTACAATTTTGTCATGCAAAATTAAACAATACGCAGATGTATCCGCAGGTATGTTGTCGTTAAATTCCATTTCTAACTTTATATCTACACTAGATGATTTTACAGATTCGTTTTGTTTTGAACAATCGATTATTACGATCGGTGCTTTAGTTGCAAACATTTCAGGATCTAGTAGAGGTGTGTTTGTTTTACCATAGTAGGAACTTTGAAACCTAGCGTACATATCGTACAATACACTGTACCTTTTTTTACTGAACGATATATTAATATTGTCATAAGGATAGAATTGTGAGTTTAGGTACACTTTACAATTTGTTAACTTACAATGATCAAATTCGCCAGCGTTTGCGGTAAGTATACTTCTTCTTTTAGTTTGCAATGCGAATATCACATATCTCGCCTTTTCCAAATGAGTAGAAGTCTTTACACTCCATGTGTGCCGTAGAGTTGAAGGTAAAACGGGGTACTCGTGAAACTCCCAACTTCTAAACGGCATTACAATCTCCCTGTCTGATTTTAACTTTCTCAACAGTGTAATTCTATGTTCATCGTTTAGTCGCACATGTGGTACCCTCCAAACAATCTTGTCCAACGACAATTTCCATTCCAGAGCGGCATCAGTTGTTCCTGCATCTGCTTTGATACAATCCTTATCGTTGGATGCTCTCAATAAAACTAATTCTTGTTTTACATTTATTATTATTCTTCGGTAATCTTCAGCAAAACCCAGTAGTAATTTTAAAGGTACGTAGAAATCAAAGTTTCCAGATGAGTCGGTAGTGAACGTGTCCTTTGTTGGTGCAACCCATCCTGCGACAGCCAACAGATTCTGCTCATTTGGTGTTATAGACGCTAAACCTTTCAATGTACTAGAAATGCCAACCTTTTTTGTTGAATCCACTGTGACTCCAGATATTTCATATCTAATTTCATCAAACAAATACACCATGGGATTGTTTATAAACGGAACAGTAGAACCATTGGTCCCATCTTTCTTTGTTACTTTACCTTCAATATATAAATAACTTTCACTCGGAAGAGTGTAAATGTCTTGTTGTTGTATAGGAATTCTGATTTCATCGTTGTTATTCAATTTTGACGAAGCGTAAGGAATGTGCGAGTGATACTCCTTTTCCCATATGGTCTCGTCGAATGTAGGGCCTTGCGTTATATCCAGTATTTCCATTTCTGTTGTGTTTCCAAGTTTTAATCCTATTCCTTCCAGAAAACGAATGTTTTTAATTGTTAGTCCTTCTGCAGACGATGAGGTACTGACTTGTTTACCAGTCACCTCTTTCTTCTCAAATGACAACCCCATTGTTTAAGCTGTTGACTTTATATGGATTCTTACAGTTATATCTTCTCCTCTGAAGTCGATATGGTTACCGTCTTGATCCAGTATGTTCAGTACAACCTCTGAAATGAAACTGGTGTTTATAGGGAGGTACACTAGGTTTTGTGGTTTTTCAACTATTTTGTATCCAGGTGCGACTGCAGGGTAGAACGTGTGTAATATATGATTGTTTTCCCCGTTTCTGTAGGATCCGCGTATGATATTACACGTTACGTCTATTGAATTCACTTTGAGTATTGTCACAGTGTTATCTCCTGAATATAGCTTATTAGGTTCTAATATATTTGTTTTACTAGAAAACCCTAATAACCCTCCAATCGACTGCGGTTTAGTAAAATCAACATAATATTTAGAAATAATTGTCTTTGGAGTCTTTGGAATTTCCTTTTCTATGAGCACTCGTATTTTCCAATATCGTTTTAAACAAATTTAGATCTTTTTTAGTATATTTTACTGGTTTATTTTTAAAAATGAGTTCAAACAAACCCTTTGTGCCTTTATATTTGTTATCACCAATTATCACATTATCGTCTTCATCTATGTTGAGTTTACTATCTCCAATCATTAATCCTTCACCATCATCTACTAATCTAGCTCCGTACGTATGATAATTTCGATTTGCTTGCGAGGAATGTAAAATTTAACAAGTATTGCCTTCCAAGTGTTCCTTTAAACATAATATCTGTGCCTAATTTGGTCAAGTTGGACGGTCCGATACCCTCTTCAGATTCATCTTCTTCACTTTTATCCACAATCCCTTTCTCCCTTAGTACATCTGTAGATTCTTCTTCTTCGTCTTCTTCGGTTTTTTCACTTTCTTCTGATTCTTCACTCTCTTCTGAATATTCGCTTCTTTCGGTTTCTTCATGTTTTAAAATGGGTAGAATATCGTCTCCTTCTAGACGAATTGTGGGGTGTTGTAAAACCTTTTGTGACAATCGCTTCAAAGGTGCAATGACAGGCTTGAATGTTGACTTTAAAAATTTCTCTCATTCATTTATGCCCAACTTCAATGCTCTTCTTTTCTGTCTAATAGAATCACTAAGTGATTTTATTTGTTTTAATAGCTTTTCCTGGTTTTTCATGTTTACACCATGAAGATTCGTATGATAATACCGATGTTCACTTTATTAAAACAAATTTATCAAACCCTATTCTGTAACGTCCGTCTTTTATTGCTTGATCTTTCATGATAACCAAAAATCCATACTTTTCCTTCCAGGCTTTGCCACACAGCTGTTTAAACGTGTCAAATAACGTATCAGCATTTACATGATCGTTACATATATGTTTTAGGTTAGTTTCATCTTGTTTGATTACAATTAAAACATTCGCATTGTCTCTGATGAGTTGTTTCGGGATCTTGCTATACGTTTGTCCTATATATATATATACTGTCGATGTTATTATGTCTTCCCATGGAAAAGTAGTTTCTAATAGTATCATGATTTTCACAAGAAACATCGTCAAATATAAACACGGAATATGGTTTAGCTTGGTTTGGTTGCATAACGCTATCACTAGCGTTAAATTTATAAAAGTTAACATCAGACACGTCGGAAAGTATCTTTTCCAACAATTGATATTTTGGTTGTTGCAAGGACTTTGAAAATATATACAGGTTATTAAACCGTAGCCCCTTCGGATGAGTTATTAAATTAAAGACAATATTAGTCTTTCCACAATTTGAAGGACCGCTCACAATACATCGAACTGTGTTTGGAAGAAAACTGCCGTGTCTAACATTGTTTACTATTGTAGTCTTGTCCACTGTTAAATCATCAATATTGCTAATATCGAATTTATTTCTATGCTGAATAATCTCCATTCTCTTCAGTGATCGTTGATTAAATGCTGAGCTTCTTTTACTATACAAGGTCTTTTATATGTATCCAAGAATCTTCTGACTTATCAAATCCCAACCAGCGTACTTTAACCATGCCATTTTTCCTTTGCTTCACCTTTTCTACAAGATAGACATCACCTACTGTCGACTTCATCAGTCCATGGCCATAAAATGCACCTTGCAACAGGTTTCCTTTGTTATCTTTTAAAATATACGTTTCAGGTACAGTTGGTTGTACTTTAAACACTGTAAACACTTCATTCGTCCAATTGGGTAAGTATTTTTTGGTAAACAATCCTTTATATTTGCTGATGCGAACTTTATCATTTACATTAAACTTTCTTGACTTTCTTTTTTCTACTTTAGGCTTAGCATTCATTTTTATGCGCTCTAAAACGGTCTTTTCATTTTTTCTGTTTACTTGGTTAGGTTTCATACCGATAGTTCGATGAAACTTGTTGTTATATTCATTTAATAGATCCGGTGACACATCGTACCATACGTAAGAACCTCTTCTGGAAAACATCTTGTACATCATTCCCTTTAAAGTTCTATTAAATCTCTCAATTATAGCAGCTTTCATTTCTGAATTTGTAGAATAATGATTTATTTTGTATTTCTTCATTAGTTCTGCAAACTGTTTATTAAAGTATTCTTTTCCATCATCAGTTTGTAAATGTTTAATTTTATTTGTATCTCTTTTCATGGCTATTCGCATGGCTTCTGTTACACTTTTACCAGTCTTGTCTCGTAGAGGTATTGCATCAGCTACTTTAGTAAAACAATTAATAATTGTCATTATATAGTTGTATCCCTTGTTTACTTTGCTATGCGGTCTCATTTCAATTAAATCCGCTTGATACAAGTCATTTATACGTTTTAAAACGGTATTTCTTCTTGGAAAATGAACTCTTGCAGGCTTATGAAGTTCATCGACTATTTTCTTCTTTAGCCCTTCCATGATGTTGCTGCTTTCTAAGTTGTAACAATAATAGTAGTTTCTTAATATGTAACCACATCTTATATAGTTTATTTCAAAACCATGTACTAAATGGTGAAACATAGCTGAAATTGTGCTGTGTCCCATGTCGTCTATATTATTAAATTGGAACGAACACAAGTCCGAAGGTCAAACATTTGAACTTAAAAAAAAAAAATAACACAACAGTATATGTTTCCATATATTCATCAATAGGGTGAAGAGAGTAATGTCCAAACGGTAATGTGTGGATTTTGTCTGGAAGGATGTGCCGCTTGTCATCATCGGAGGATAGCGCTTTTTTAATTTTGGTTATACTGTACAGTTGATGGTTGAAACTTCTTATCGAGTTATATTTCCCAGCAAATACAACATCTTCAAACAAACATTGTCTGTAGTGTTCAAAGTTTACTTTCTTCTTTAAATAAACATTCTTTACACCTTTTGCTTTTTTAATTAAATTCTTTGATGCATTTTCTTCTTCTGTTTGCAGTTTTACTGAATACAATTTAGGTTTAAGCGATACAATTTCTTCCAATAGAACTCCGTTAGCTTCATCCTTAAATTTCCCAAGTACTTTCTTGTTTCTATCTTGATCGTAGTTTGGGTGTGTTTTAGGGTAGTCGGAAAAGTCAAATTCGTCGCAGTAAACAAATGTACGAAGATCCATGTACATGTCTTGAGTGTTTATCCAGTAAATGAATGCGTCTGTATCCATGTAGCAGATTCCGATGTTTTCACGTCCATAAAAGTTTACCATTCTGTTGTAATGGAAATCGTACATGTGCGTTTTGGACATGTCTAAAATCGACATGCCTACGTACAACGGACGATCCATTTGAACACTGATCTTTTTCGTAGACACCGCAACAATGTTTTCATTTATAATTGAAGATGTGCCAAAGTTCGGTTGCTGTACAAGCTTCTGTAGTTTTCGTGGGTTTGTGATGAGTTTGATGTTTTTGTGTTTTCCAATGTTTTGCCGAATATCGCATTGTTCATTAATTTATAAAAGTCTTTTTCAAATGGTGAAGTAGCGGTTGCTCTTCTCCTGGTATTGGAATCGATGTAAGGTTTCAACCAGCATGATTGTGAAAACTCTAATACTCGATGGACTTTTGTAATACGTAATCCCAACTCTAAGGCCTGTTGAACAACCCAAAAGTGTGCAACATAGCGTTGTTTATCATTTACAGTCATCATTAGTTTAGGATATTTTCCGATTTCAGACACTTCTGTTTTTGCGAGTAGTGGAAGATCGTAGTGTAGATCGTGCAACTGCTCGGGATATTCATAGTCACAATCGAGAATGTATCCAACGTCTCCGTTTTTGGGGATTTGTGAAATATCACCGATTACATTCGGATCAACCCATTTGAAGTTACCTCAAGGGAATGGGTTCGACATCGCCCAGCCGTATAAATTGTTGGCGTCGAAGTAGCCTAAGAAAGTCGATGGTTTCGTGTCATCATAATCGGAGAGATACTTGTTGTTGGCTTTCACATGTCTCGTAACACTTTGAGTCAATCCGCCTCTAACGCCTGATTCAACCATTAACACCATGTCAATATCTGTTAATAGCTGGAGATTGCATTTTGTTTCTTTTAACATGGCCTGCCAAGCTAAACCAGGGGAAGTATATGAATATAAAGGATCTAAACCGTATGCAGAGAAACAAGTATTACGAAATTCTTCCATAATATCACAAAGTAAAGTGACATCCACTTTCACATTGAGACCCATCCCCCCACCAAAGCTGGAAAGCGTGCCAACTGGGGGATGGCTCAAAACAAATCGAGCGATGGGATCACGGGTGGCAGTTGGAGGGTCAAAATAACACTCGGCAGCTGAGCAAAACTAATTTTATTTCAAGAAACATCATTTAATAAATCAAAACGGCAGAAGGCCACAATATAAAATAGGCAGAAGGCCACAATATAAAATTTGCACTTAAATAAATAACAAAACACACAAAAGCTACAAGAACAACAAACTCAACAAATACCAAAATTAACAAATTAACAACTACATGGCCTATCTGCAGCCTAGCCTGAGACACCCCAAAACGTAAGAAAAATTTAATAAGCCCCAACTAAAAGTGAAGAAAATTATAAAATTTTTGGTATCACCAATTACACCGGCAATTTGGCCCGCATCCCTTGATTCCACCGGGCCAGGGAGTAAGCCGGAATCCCTGGGCAGCTCCGAATTAAAAGTTAAGCAAAAGCACCCTAATCCCCTTTTGGTGAAAGTTTAAAAATTAAATAATTTAAAAGAAAATATAACACGGTACCGTTCGAGTAAAAATTCACTTCAAAACCCCCCCCTAATACACTTAACAAAAAAAATAAATAACAATAACTAGACCTAAACATATAAATAAATCACATAACTTAACCATAGGGACCTAACAACTATAAAATCTAAAAAGATATAACAACAAATAAAACTAATTAATTAATAACAAGAAATATAAATATAAATAAATATTAACACCCAAAAGTTCTTTTTGTATTTAAAGTTTTTCCTTTTTTTTTTTTTTTTTTAAATAAAACAAATATATAAGTCCCCATGGCTGTTTTCTCACTTTGTCCAAACAGTTTTAGGCCTAGTCACCAATTACATAGTTCCACAAACTTTTTTTTTCCGCTTTTATATTATATAGCACTTCCATTTTTTTTTTCTTTATAAATAATTGAACAGCAAAACCCCCAGCTCAGCCGCCGGGAAAACAACATGGAAAGCACTGACCTGAGGACAGAAGACTCATACCCAAAGATGTAGGTGGGGCAGCAGGGTCACCAATGGCCTCTATACATGGTCCTCAGGCCAGGCTGGCAGTGTGGATGGTAGAACTTTGCCCGGACGACCGGCTGAGGGAAAATGTCCCACTCGAGGACCCTGGACTGTAAGGCACAACACACAGCACATCAGATACAGTCCAGCCATCACAACAAAATATTACACATAACCCTTAAATATAAGTGTGCATGATTTTGCCAAACTTAACATGAAGAGACAAACTTATACATGATTGGAGCAACAAGACAGTGAAAGCTTAACTTTAGGCTATGGAATATTTAACAACTTACAATTTAACCAATTACAAGTTAACAAATTACCAAAGAATAAATTGCGTATATGAACTAAAAATGACAAACTGAAAACCAGGCTATGGAAACATGAGCAATAGGTTATAACATGAAAAGCTAAAGATAGGCTAGGTTACTGTCAAAGAACAAAAAATGGTAAATCGGCAACTGCAACTTAAAAAGGCTCAACAAAACATTATACAGAAATACTATTAAATATGAAACCAGAGATAATAAAGCAATTAAAGTCAAAAAGGTAACAATGAGCACATGGCTCGAACCTAGGTTAAAACATCTAGACAAAGAATATAAATTTAACAAAACTCTGAAAACACAAGTAAGAACGATTAAATATTATTGAAACAAAATATTTTCACCAAAAGGGTGCTTAGATATTAAAACTCACAAAATGAACACTTACGTTTTAGTATGCCTTAGCCGATCATGACGAGATTCTGCAGGCAGCACAAGACAACTGAAGACAGGCCAACCTGACCGAAGCTGCAGGAACACGGAACGAAACGGAACTGGGCCAACGGCTACCAAAGTACGCAAAACGCAAGGCAAAAGCGAATCTCAGGCAGCCTTGCAGACAATGACGAAAAAAAACGAAACTGTACCGGTCCAAGACCCGGTACAACCTCCCTCTGCAAACCTCAACACACCCAGGCAGGGGAGCAAACTCGGTACCTCAGGGAACCAAGAGAAGACGAAGACCTCCGAAGAGTGGTGTTCCAAGGACGTCCAAGAGAACCTAAGAGGGGAAACCCCTCGAACAGGGAGCAAACTACCCTGACTGTCGGGCCCGACAAGAAAAAAGAGAGAGAAAAAGACTCTCTCAGAACAGCCACCTAGGGCGCAGAGGTGATCAATCTCTTTGCCCCAAGAAACCCCCAGGAACACCAACTCCTGGACCAACCGTTCCCCGGAAAGCCTTAAGCTGGGACACATGGGCTTTCCTAAACACCCTGCCTGACTGGGGATCAACCAGCAGAGCAGTCACCGGTGACAAAAACCTGTCGATGCGGTGGGGACCAGACCACCGATAGCACAACTTTGCAGCTCTTCGTTCCGCGGCCGAACTGACCGGGTGAGCCTGACAAAGAACCAGATCTCCAACCTGAAAAGGGTTAGGAGTACGACCCTTATCATACCTCCTCCTCACTCTCTCTCTAGCACGTAGCAGGTTGCGCCGAGCAGCCCGCCACGTGGACACTACGTCAGTGGCACCTGGCGTAGGTAGAAGATCCTCTAACCTCCACAAGTTGGACAAAGGATTGTTAGGAGGGTAGCCATGTAGAATCTCGAAGGGAGTGGCATTGTGACTCTCATGCTTGGAAGAATTAAAAGCAAGCTGGAGCCAAGAGAGACTCTCATCCCAGGTGTTCTGCTTCTCAGCATGGAAGGTAATAAGGGCAGACCGAAGATTGCGGTTGAACCGCTCTGCATGAGAAGGCTGTGGGTAATAAGGAGAGGTAGTCACATGCCTGATACCATTGCCAAAACAGAACCTACGAAACTCATGGGAGGTAAACTGGCTACCGTTGTCGGACACAAGAGTGGAAGGCACACCAAAGTGCTGGAAGAGTTGGGACTGGAGAGCACGGATGGTGAGCTTAGCCGTGGCACTCCGAAGTGGGAAAAGCCAAACGAACTTCGAGAAAGCATCCACACAAACAAGTAGGTAGGAGCTACCTGACTTGCTACGGGGAAAAGGACCCACGTAGTCGATGAACACCTTCTCAAAAGGACGCTCGGCCACCTCAGAAGATAACAACCCTAACCTTGCATTCTGACTAGGCTTGCTGAGAGAGCACAGGTGACAAGCCCGCACTCTGCCAGCAACATCCCGGTCCATGCCCTTCCAGATGAAGTACCTACGAATCTTAGCGATGGTCTTATGAATGCCAAGATGACCGCCCACCAGGGAAGAGTGATAATACTGAAAGACCATCGGTACTAGATGACTAGGCAGCACTACACGGGGTTCACCCCTCTGTCGAGGACGGCAACAGAGTACCCCTTTGGACAGAAAATAGGGAGGGTGGGCACCTCCCTCTTGAAGCTCACCTAAGATGACTGACAGCTCGGGATCTTTCTGCTGATGGGACAGTAGGTCGTCAAAAGCCAGAGGAAAATCCAGAAGAACAGCACCACACTGAGCAACAGCCTCAGTCGGTGGATCACTGGGTTCGTGGTACATGCGGGAAAGAGCATCCGCGATGACATTCTGGGTACCCCTAAGATGTTGAACTCGGAACTTAAAGGCAGAAATTTTGACCACCCAGCGACCAATTTTCCCGAGCTGTCGGGGATGGGCAAGAAGCCAAGATATTGCCTGATTGTCAGTCTCCAGCAAGAACTCAGCGTGTTCCAAGAAACGCCGAAACTTGTCCGTACCAAAGACAACAGCCAGACACTCTAACTCATAGATGGAAGAAGCTTTCCTTTCCTGGTGAGACAACGTCCTCGAAGCAAAAGCGATGGGCTGCCTGACCCCATCAAACTCCTGAGAAAGAACAGCAGCAATGGCGGAGGAGGAGGCATCAGTCTGAAGAATGAATTCTCTGCTGAAATCAGGCATACGCAGGACAGGAGGTTGCATGATAGCCTCCTTGAGAGCATCAAAGGCAGTCTGCTGAGCTTGGCCCCACACAAAAGGGACACCTTTCTTTCGCAGCTCGTTCAACGGGGCAGCAAGCTCGGCCACGTTAGGGATGAAGCGACGGTAAAAATTCACCATCCCCACAAAACGGGCAATCCCCTTGGCATCTCTGGGAGGAGGAAAATCCCGAATGCCCTGGGTCCTCGCAGGATCTATGCAGACGCCTCGAGAAGAGATAAGATGACCCAGAAAAGAAATCTCAGGACGAGCAAAAGTGACTTTCTCTGGATTGACGGTAAGGCCAGCTGATTTGAGGCGACTAAGAACTTCCTCCAGATGTTGCATGTGTTCCCCGAAAGTCTCACTGTAGACAAGAAGATCGTCCAGGTAATTGAAAACAAACTTGAACTTCACATCATGGAAGATGGAATCAAGCAGACGAGTAAGAGTCTGGGCACCCACAGCAAGACCCATAGGAACCCTAGTGAACTGATAGAGATTCCAGGGAACACAGAAGCTAGTCATGGGCCGTGATTCCTTCTTCAATGGAATCTGATGGTAGGCCTGGTTCAAATCGAAAACACTGAAAAACTTAGCCTTACCGAACCAATCAAACGCAGAATGCAAATCAGGCAGAGGTACCGAGTCAATAGCGACCTTAGCGTTGAGCTTCCGATAATCCATCACAAGCCTAGACTTACCATTAGGCTTGGGCACAAGAAAAGCTGGACTGGCATAAGCAGAACGAGACGGTTCAATCACACCCTTGCTCAGAAGATCTTCTATCATAGCCCTCATAACCTCCATCTTTGGGGGAGCAAGTTTGTACGGATGACTTCTAACTGGCTGAGAATCGGTGAGGTGGATCTCATACTCCAGAAGAGAAGTGACCCCAAGCTCTGGCGTAAGCACATCAGGAAACCGCAAACACAGCCTCCTAATGGCCTCCGCCTGCTCAGGGGGGAGATGACCAACTGGATCCACCTTGGGTTGTTCGGGCTCACAACCCACCTCTCTGACTGCAGGAGGGCAGTCAGAATCCCCTACTAGAGGCACCAAAACTCGCCGATTAAACTTGAAAAACATCTGGCGCTTCTGGAGGTCAAGCACCATACCACTTTTAGAAATGAAGTCTGCCCCTAGGATACAAGAAACCGCCAGGTCCTTGGCAACAAGAAAACCCCACCTCCACGAAAATCCTTCAATTTAAAAATGTAATGACGCCTTTAGAAGTATGGGTAGAGGAGTTTGGGATGCCGTCCAGCAAGTAATAGAAGAGGGCTCGGTGTGCCTGACAAGTCCTAAGGCGTCAAGGGACTCAAAAAGAGAAAGGCTGATGATACTGCATGCCGAACCAGAATCAAGAAGGGCTCGACACACCGTACCACCAAAAGAAACAAAAACGCCAGGACACACCGAGGTGACCGCACTAAGTCCCAGGGAAGCCATGCCAGCAAGGCCCGAAAAATCTCCGACACTCCTGCTATGGGCACGTGTCAGAGGCAAATGGCCACGGTCAGTCGCAACAACGCGGGGAGCTACTGTGGAGGCAACCCCCCGCGCTGAGCGTTTCCCGCCCCACGACCTCGAGCACGTGGACAGTCACGTCGAATGTGACCAGGTTGGCCACAAGCAAAACACACAACAGGAGGCCGAGAACCACGACCCTCCACTGGCTGACTCACACCTACAGACATGGCCGGTCGACGGGTGGGGAGAGCACGATGACTCTCAGAATCCCGCCCTTGCTGGTCTGAGAACTGCACGCTGCGCGAAACAATGCACAGCTGATGCAGCTCCCGAAAAGTCGAAGGAACACCAGCAAAAACCAATCTGCACCGTTCTTCGGGAGAAATGCCATCCAGGATGACACGAACGGTGTCAGCTTCAGAAAGGGTGAGGCGCAACGCTTGACGAGCTTCCTTGACTGAAGAGACATAGGCTGCCAGAGACTCGCCCCTACCCTGCGGCCGATAAAATCTGTCCATGACCATCCTCTCCCTGAGTCGAAGGGGAAGAAATGACGAAAGTAACTCTCGATGGAACGAGTCCACCGAGGCATCACTGGCCAAGACAGAACTCAGCAACTCCCCAACGGGACCTCTGCAATAAGGGAAAACCAGACGAAGCAAGTCCCCAGCCTGCATGCCGGGCATCTCACTAAGTCTGAGAAAGGCCACCAGAAACTTAAGAAGCTCCTCAGGATCCATCCCATCGATCACAGGGAGATTCTGGATCATGGGCGTGAGAGGGTTAGGCAGCTTGTGGTAGCTCAGCTGCAGAAGAGCAGGTGAACCCAAAGAAGCAGTAGGAACGGCAGCTGGAGCCGAACCACAAGCAACCTCAACGGAAACGCCTGCAGGCTCAGAAGGAACCTCAGGCACAGTGAGAGCCGTTGTCTCAGCCTGCGGCCTCGACACATTAGGCGAAAGCGCGAAAGTAGGCCGCTGACCCAGACCCGTAGGAGTCGTGGAACCGGAGAGTGCCTGAAAAATCTCCTCAAGCCTAGATACACTCTCCAAGATCCACGCCCTTCCAGATGGTTCCAACCCCGGTGCCCGGTTGACCAGCCTTAAACGGGCAAGCAGATGCCCCAAACGTGCAAGGCGGCAGGCCCGGTCACGACCCACTGGAGGTTCAAACTGCAAATCCTCTAACACCCCATCCCAATCTTCCAACTTCCGTTTACAAATCCCCAACTCATCACCAACCTCCAGCAGGTCAGACCAATCCACCGCCGTACCCGCGGACAACTGCTCCCGCAGCAACCTCCGGAGATTCAAAACATCCCCTTCCGGAGTCACACCCCGCGACCTCAATTCGAAAATCAACTCCTCCTTGACCAGGAGCGCAACATTCTGCAGATAGGCCATCTCGCAAAACAAAATTCTCAACAATACACAAAAAACGACAACTCCAGGGTCCAAGACGAACTAAACCCTCAGCCTACCGAGCCACTGCCGACCACTCCAATCCACCCATGAAACCCATTCAACAAAGTAACCAAGCGGATTGCCTAGGGTTTTTTTTTTTTTTTTTTTTTTTTTTTTTTAAATATAAAGTTAAATGATTTATTTGGTTTTTAATTGTTTTTTTTTTTTTTTTTTTTAATTAATTATTTATTTGTTTCTTTATTTTTTTTTTCCTACGTATTACCAAGACACCTTGACGGTAGGTCGGCCAACCATGGCCTACTAACTGGCAAACCCCCACCGTCAACAACCAAGAAAGAATTAATTTTTTTTTTTTTTTTTTTTTTTTTTTTTTTATAGGCAACCACGCTCTGCTACCAATTGAGACCCATCCCCCCACCAAAGCTGGAAAGCGTGCCAACTGGGGGATGGCTCAAAACAAATCGAGCGATGGGATCACGGGTGGCAGTTGGAGGGTCAAAATAACACTCGGCAGCTGAGCAAAACTAATTTTATTTCAAGAAACATCATTTAATAAATCAAAACGGCAGAAGGCCACAATATAAAATAGGCAGAAGGCCACAATATAAAATTTGCACTTAAATAAATAACAAAACACACAAAAGCTACAAGAACAACAAACTCAACAAATACCAAAATTAACAAATTAACAACTACATGGCCTATCTGCAGCCTAGCCTGAGACACCCCAAAACGTAAGAAAAATTTAATAAGCCCCAACTAAAAGTGAAGAAAATTATAAAATTTTTGGTATCACCAATTACACCGGCAATTTGGCCCGCATCCCTTGATTCCACCGGGCCAGGGAGTAAGCCGGAATCCCTGGGCAGCTCCGAATTAAAAGTTAAGCAAAAGCACCCTAATCCCCTTTTGGTGAAAGTTTAAAAATTAAATAATTTAAAAGAAAATATAACACGGTACCGTTCGAGTAAAAATTCACTTCAAAACCCCCCCCTAATACACTTAACAAAAAAAATAAATAACAATAACTAGACCTAAACATATAAATAAATCACATAACTTAACCATAGGGACCTAACAACTATAAAATCTAAAAAGATATAACAACAAATAAAACTAATTAAATAATAACAAGAAATATAAATATAAATAAATATTAACACCCAAAAGTTCTTTTTGTATTTAAAGTTTTTCCTTTTTTTTTTTTTTTTTAAATAAAACAAATATATAAGTCCCCATGGCTGTTTTCTCACTTTGTCCAAACAGTTTTAGGCCTAGTCACCAATTACATAGTTCCACAAACTTTTTTTTTCCGCTTTTATATTATATAGCACTTCCATTTTTTTTTTCTTTATAAATAATTGAACAGCAAAACCCCCAGCTCAGCCGCCGGGAAAACAACATGGAAAGCACTGACCTGAGGACAGAAGACTCATACCCAAAGATGTAGGTGGGGCAGCAGGGTCACCAATGGCCTCTATACATGGTCCTCAGGCCAGGCTGGCAGTGTGGATGGTAGAACTTTGCCCGGACGACCGGCTGAGGGAAAATGTCCCACTCGAGGACCCTGGACTGTAAGGCACAACACACAGCACATCAGATACAGTCCAGCCATCACAACAAAATATTACACATAACCCTTAAATATAAGTGTGCATGATTTTGCCAAACTTAACATGAAGAGACAAACTTATACATGATTGGAGCAACAAGACAGTGAAAGCTTAACTTTAGGCTATGGAATATTTAACAACTTACAATTTAACCAATTACAAGTTAACAAATTACCAAAGAATAAATTGCGTATATGAACTAAAAATGACAAACTGAAAACCAGGCTATGGAAACATGAGCAATAGGTTATAACATGAAAAGCTAAAGATAGGCTAGGTTACTGTCAAAGAACAAAAAATGGTAAATCGGCAACTGCAACTTAAAAAGGCTCAACAAAACATTATACAGAACTACTATTAAATATGAAACCAGAGATAATAAAGCAATTAAAGTCAAAAAGGTAACAATGAGCACATGGCTCGAACCTAGGTTAAAACATCTAGACAAAGAATATAAATTTAACAAAACTCTGAAAACACAAGTAAGAACGATTAAATATTATTGAAACAAAATATTTTCACCAAAAGGGTGCTTAGATATTAAAACTCACAAAATGAACACTTACGTTTTAGTATGCCTTAGCCGATCATGACGAGATTCTGCAGGCAGCACAAGACAACTGAAGACAGGCCAACCTGACCGAAGCTGCAGGAACACGGAACGAAACGGAACTGGGCCAACGGCTACCAAAGTACGCAAAACGCAAGGCAAAAGCGAATCTCAGGCAGCCTTGCAGACAATGACGAAAAAAAACGAAACTGTACCGGTCCAAGACCCGGTACAACATAAAAGTCAGAGTAGTCTCCTAGAGTTTTCATTTCCATCTCCTTCCATACTCGTAACGCATGACGGTAATCTTCTTTTGAAATGTGCAAATTGTTTAGTTTACTTTTGAATTTCTTTCTTGCTGGAAGTGATGTTTCATCAAATCTGTAAAGCCCATCTATATAGTCGTAGGGAAAGACTCCTTTACGAAGAACCAAATCTATTTTACTATCAGGAACAATTTTACTAGTTTCTACGAGATCTTCTTTTTTCAAGTTTTCTGCAAGCTTCTGAAGGCTGCATGGCATGAATCTAAATGAATCTAAAAATCTAAGCTTAATTTTACTAATTTTCTTTGAGAAACTTATAAACTTTTCCATCGTCGTGGCCAGAACATCTATAGCTCCATCATCTCTTCCTAATTCCAGAATGATGAAATGCGAATCATATCCACTGAGGTTATGTAAAATTACAGGTATAAATTTTGGAATTTTGTAGTTTAGGTTGCATGAGTTACAGGCTGCACCTCTGTAAACTCCTGTGAGATGGTCATGATCGCGAACTTTAACATTACCCGTTGTAAAGATGTTCTTACATAGATAGCACTCTGTTGATGAGTCGTGTTGTTGTTGTTGTACATGCGTCATCGCTAACATTGCTTTCACACTTTCGTACATTTCTTCTACTTTTGTGGCGATGTTGTACAGATCGTCAACAAAGTATCGAGCTGCTTCTTCACCACGGTAAATCTTCGGCGTTGTTGTCAGTTGATATCTCTGCAGATGGTCTTCAGGAAGCGTGGACTTTATCATCAATCAATAGCTGTTTGGTTGATGCAGCTGATACTTTCTTCTTTTTACATTTTCATCACCTTCATCATGTTCGAGTGGAAGTAATGATGACTCAAAGTCTGCATATACAACAACGGGAATGCGGTACTGGTGATGGATCTTCTCAAAATGTACTTGTGCTCTGCTGGAATGCGGCAATCGAACTCTCACTTCGCTGTTTCCACTGCAAAGCCGCTGATGTTCTAGTAACCATTCTCTACCTCCTCTTTTAAATGGTTTGTTTGTATGGCAAAAACATCTTTTGCACGTTGTTTTTGATTCTCTATGCTTTGATAATTGATTACGAACTAGTACTTCAAAGTTTTTAATGTATACATAGCGTGAAATATCTCCTTTTGTGATTAATAATAAGTCCGTATGGTCTCTTTGCTCACTGCTGCTCTTTGCGCAAGGGGTAAACGTTGTTTGATGAATCCAAACCGAAAACGTTTACGGAAGCTGTTGGATTTTTCTTTTCAAAGTTTGTTATATCTTTGATGGCAATGGGGTAATTCATATCTACAAAATTGTATTTATGTTGAACTTCCAAATATTTTCGACTAGGTCTTTCAACATGATCATTTACATATTTTGCCAACATAGCATATTTAAAACATTCGGTGTCTGCATTTTCTACGTTAACACAGGCTTTGGTGTTAGCA
Organism: Stictocephala bisonia; assembly: GCA_035578905.1. Lineage (NCBI taxonomy): Eukaryota > Metazoa > Arthropoda > Insecta > Hemiptera > Membracidae > Stictocephala > Stictocephala bisonia. Next base: position 20,673 of record JAQJVL010004441.1, read on the forward strand.
ATTGTCTTGGGTAAAGCGATGTAGCTACTTCCTCTCAGTCCATAACCGTGTTTGTGAACTCTCACATCCATCCCTGTTATTTCTAATAAACTCCATCCAGATCCTCTTCCTTCGTGTTCTTGTAATTTTGTCAAGAGCTCTTCAAAACATTCACTTACAATATTATCAATATCCGAGGCAAACATGATGGTACGGTTTTTTGTCAAGAACCCTCTAGGTGATGTTTCATTCTGCATATTTACAAATAAAGCATCTAATAATAGTCCAAATTTAATAAAGTTCAATCTTTTTAATTCATTTTGCAAAGTATCTATCACTAAAGTTTTGACGTTATTTACAAAGTCTTCAAGTTTCAATTTAGCTTTGTTAATTTTGAAATGTGTCACAACTTTTCCTGCTAGTTCATGAGCGTGTAATGGGACATTTACAGTTGGTGCAGGTGCATAGTGAATGACGCTAGGTCTTGAACTTTCTGCTCGATTTTTTTCAATTTCTTCTTTATTTTGATGTATTGATAAACTTTCATCTAATTCTTCCTGTTCATTTTGCTGCGATGTTCCAGGTTCTTCTTCATTTTGCTGCGTTGATAACATTTCATCTATTTCTTCTAGTTCTTCTTGATTTAATTGAACTTTGTTGTCATTCTTGTTGTGGTATATTTCTTGATGAATAGCTAAAAGCCACTCATCTTGAAACAACTTATTGCAAATGTTGCAGCGATACATGATGTGTTCTCGACGAGAATCAGACAGCTAATTGCGAAACGCTTACAGCGCACCTCCTTTTATATCAGGTCAAACAACGGTGGTGGGGATAAAAAGAACCTTTTTTCAATGTAATACAAAGATGGAGTGGGAAATGAGGTAGGGAGAACAAACAGTATAGTTTTAGAAGTATTTCCCCTTTCATCATTGTTACTCTCAATGAACTAAGTCCTGTAACTGGGTCAAGGTCACTCTTATATATTACCAAAACGGGGAATAGAGCAGTAAGTGATTCTCATTTTAACCACAGACTGATCTATTCCCCGCTCTGTTTTCAAAAATAAATAAATAAACTACTTTCAAAACTGAATGTTTAGTCTGATTCGTCGTCATCGTCGTCAGAAGAAAATAAGCGACGTCGAGTAGTAGTAAATCTTCTTATTGGTAAGGAATTGCTACTAGTGCTTGGAGTTTCTTCAAGACTTGTTGATTGAACCACCTCCGTCAAAAGCTCAACTTCTTCATCTTCATCACTAAATATCAAAAGCTCAACTTCTTCATCTTCATCTTTATCACTAAATATATCCATCACTTCTTCGAAGGAAAACATATCAGCAGCTTCTTGAAGACTTATATTATTAGCCAGCTGATGAAACATCTCTAAATCTTCTGAATCAATGTCACTTAATTGTTCTACTTGAAACATTTCGGATTCTTCTTCTCCTTCATTGGCGAGGTAATCTACATCATCATGAACATCAAAATCATCATCTTCATCGGATATATCATTAAATATAGCCATTTGAATCTGATCTTCTTTCCTTATAATATCGAAAATGGATTTATGTTTAAGGTTTTCTCTTGGTGCCATTGGTTTTTTTGTTATAGATGTTGATTTGGTGAATATACACAGCAGAGTGAGGGAAACTCATGTGAAACCTCCATATATACCCCGTGCATAGAGGTGGGGGTTAGAGTAGTGGGTTAAAGTAAAAAGTAAACTTGTCAACACAATTTTCAAAGTTCTATAAGTGGGTCAAGGTCACCCATATGTATTACCAAAACGGGGAATAGAGCAGTAAGTGGTTCTCAATTAGAACCACAGACTGATCTATTCCCCGCTCTGTCTTTTTGGGCTAGTTTGCAAATAATACTGAATTTAGAAAAATAAGATGTCAAGAATTTCACAAAATTAAGAATATATATTTAAAATCTCACATAGTGTCTATGGTGATAGTTGGTCGGGGAAAGAAGTTTCTTCAGGCGGCAATTGAGGGTACAACTCGGGTTCTTCTTTTACCGTTTCTTCCAATATACGTATGTATTTTATAGCTGAATTGACAATTTGCAACACTGTTGGTTTCTGCACTTCATTGATAAATGGAATATTATTAGCCAAATTTCCATATGCTCCTTTCATCCTTCTTATCCTTCTTTGTTCTCTCACATTTTTTGGTTTTTCAGATTTATGAAATTCTTGGTAATAAGTCTTCAACACTGCATTGCTTCTATAAGAAGCATTACAAAAGATACATGTTCTGTTCATTTTGTAACTATAGAAGTAAACTGCAGGCTTAAACGCGCTGTAGTGATAGGTGAGCTGATTTGATCGGGGGATATATAGAGCTTCCCCCACCACCCCCCACCACCAATTCCAGATGACATAGAAGCATTAAGGAAGTATAGTTGCGGTTTTTTGTCTTGTAACAGGAGACAAGGACGTTTGTCAAAGTTTTAAATCTTCGGTGGGGACATCTAGGTCACGAAGCGCTGAAGAAGTTTTAAAAAATAAGATTGAGATACATCGATTTCATGGGACGATTGAATGGGGGAGTAGATTGGTTGGGGGAACAGATATAGTGAGGTGTATATAGTTTGAAGTATAGTTTGATATTCAGAATGTGCGGATATTTTACAAGTCCAGAAAGTGTGTCAAGGTACAATTGGGATGGATCGAGCAAGATACATAGTTTAAAGTATAGTTTAATATTTAGAATGTGCGAATATGTTACAAGTCCTGGATGTGGGTCAAGGTCATCTTAGAATATTACCAAAACGGGGAATAGAGCAGTAAGTGATTCTCACTTCGACCACAGACTGATCTATTCCCCGCTCTGTATTTTAACATAGAAAGTCAATTTGGAGTTTCCACAACTTTGGAGCAACTCGTTTTAATTATTTTAATCTGTTTTTTGGAGTAATAATTATTTCCACCAGCAACTGTGAGTGTTCATCTGTAACACAGTCTGGAAGAAATGGACGAAGGATGCTAAGCATGGTTCTATTTCTTCTTGTTTCAATTCCATTATGTTTCTTAATCTCAACAAATTTCAATTCCACGTTTCGATTAGGAAGTCGAAATGAATGTAGTTCTCTTCTAAACTTTATATAATCTTCTCGCGTTGATAGCACACGTGTTACAATAATTGTTGCAGCCATCTCCGTTGCAGGAAGAAGCGTACTACAGAGTGATGGTCTAGCAGACTCGTTCGGGTATATATCGAGCTTCCCCCACCACTTTGCTTGAAGACATAGAACAAATAATAACGTATATTTGCAATTAGGAAGTTACGTTAGTGTTGTATATATCAATATCTACAATGAGTGGAAATTGTACAAGTCCTGGATGTGGGTCAAGGTCGTTCTAGTTTTTAAGAATTTGGAATAAATTTTAAATTTTACTTTTTAAGTTGTTTCCAAACAGTGGTTGCACAACTTCCTCGTATTGAATAATGCATTTTAGTTGGGTGTTCAGGGTGGTAGTGTTGTATAGACATTATCTACAATGAGTGGAAAATTGTACAAGTCCTGAATGTGGGTCAAGGTCATTCTACATTTTTTTTATTTTTTTTTTATTTTAAGAATGCGAGGTTAAAGAATTTGGAATAAATTTTACTTTTTAAGTTGTTTTCAAACAGCGGTTCCACAACTTCCTCGTATTAAATAATGCATTTTAGTTGGGTGTTCAGGGTTGATCATACCCTTAGGTAGTCTTAAAATGTACTTTCTGTCTTCACATCTCAAGACAACCGTAGTATAATCAACCACCTTGACAAAAAAGTATTTTTTAAATTTTCGAAGTCTGTTAACTCGAGTCTTATAAAGGTTTTCCGCTGTTTGGCTAGAAAAGCGAGTAATAGTGTTAGATCTGTCTTTCAGTTTAAGGTGAATACTGCAAAGTACCTCATTGTAAAGACAAGCTCTAACACATTGCTCACCTTTCTTTTGACCTTTCTTGAAGAAGTAGGAACAGGTTTTATGAGGAAGGAAGGACTTTTTTCGGTGGGAAATGAGTTTTTGACAGTTAGTGGATAAGGGTTGGTTTCTTAGCAGGGTGGAGGAAGGGGTATTGCTAACAAATTATGAAGTCGATGATGATGAAGATGAAGATGATGATGATGATGAAGATGATGAAGAAATGCTGATAGGTGAGGCCGCAGGAGTAGTAACAGCAGCTGGTTCGTCTTCTTTTGAAGGAGTAGAAGGCGGTGAAGGAGTAGAAGGTGGTGAAAAGATTGATTTCACCCGTTTTTGAGCAGCAGTAGATGGTGGACAGTCCAATTTCTTTTCATTAAAAGAAGATGAAGAAGAAGATGATAGCGGTGATAGTGGTGGTGGAAATAGAGTCATAGTCAAAGCTTGCAGTAAGAGAGAAGTTGTAGCAGAAGAATTTCTTGCTGGTTTGTACATTGTGCTGAAGTGTATAAGAGTCGAGCAGAATGTGAGCCGAGAAACGCTTGCTTCGCTTTTATAAGGATGATTCTATGGGGTAGGGATAAGGCTGGAGTGGGGGGAGCTGTATGTAGTTTAATATCTAGAATGAGCATGTATTTTGCAAGTCATGAGTGTAGGTCAAGGTCAATTTACAAAATTATAAGAGCGGGGAACAGATCGGCAAATGATCTTTTCCCCATGTGTTTTTAAATATCTACAATTAGTGAATTTTACAAGTCCTGAATGTAGGTCAAGGTCACTCTAAAGTATTACCAAAACGGGGAACAGAGCGGTAGGTGATTGCGGATGAACAACCACAAACCGATCTGTTCCCCCCTCTGTCTTCAAGGGACATTTAATTTTGAAAAGAAAGTGTAATTAATAAGCCAGCTCCAATTATTAGGTTATATTCCATATAATGGAACCTTCTATTAATTATTAGTAAAATAAATAAACTGTGCAACCACTTAGCAATTGTTTCTATCAGGTAAAGTCAGGAGTTGAGATATGAAAGGTAATCGATAGTTGTCAATCGCTTTGCATAGACAGAGAAACAACGGGTATAGTTTGCATGGCTTTGACCCAACAGGTTAGGACGGTAGATTTGGGGAGGTAAAAAGAAAAAATGACAGAAGCAATTACAAGTGTTGTTTTCTACTGTAAGAAATTCTATAATTTTGAAATGGAAATAACATTAATGAGCCAGCTCCAATTATTTGGGTATAAACCGGATAATCAAGCTTTCAAGAAGCGACAGCTGTATCCCATCAGCCTTTGGACCGCGAGTGATGCAGACTGCGAGAAAAAGCTCAAATTATTGTCTATAACCCAGATAATGGAGCCTTCTATTAATTATTTTGTAAAACAAACACTTTTTAACCAATACCTGCAACTTTTTCTATCACTTTTATAGATTTAGGGATGGTAGAAACAATCACGTGAGTAATGCTCATTATACTTTACCAATTTGAGGGACATTTGAGAGAACTGTAAGAAATACACATGTGATTAGTAATAAAAACGTTTTTCAAACCATTCAGCGGGTGTTTTCTATCTTATTTTGCAATTAGGACTACAGATATTTAAGGTTTTTCTTAGGTTGGTGGATAGGATGGGTAAGGATCGATAGACAAACAATCACATAAATGGTTTGATTAAAAGCTGTAAGAAATTACACATTTCATTAGTAAATAAAACAATCTTCAAACAAAAACAAGAAACATCTACTTATACAAACAACAAAGACTACAGTAAATACTACAAGCAATGATATTGTAAAGTGTTAAGACTACCATGCTGCTGTACATGCTACAACTATATATTACAAGAGAGAGAGAATCTTTAGTAAAGAATGGTACCGGTTCATTACTAAAGATTCTACTAACGGCTGTCCAACCGATCAGCTAGCTAGGCTGCTCGATAGAGACTGCAAACCATGGATGTGGTGAGCGTGCTTATATAGGCGGTGGTGGGGAGGATTGTGGGTGGGGCCTTGAGGGAATTGAACAGATGGTTATTATTTGCAAGCAAGAAGTTTCTATACACATATGACTGAAATTTTCTAAGTGTTGTAAGTGGGTCAAGGTCACGTTGTATTGTTTGTAAAATAACAGGGAATGTTAGTTCCCTGCTATTTTACGTTTATTTTCGCTAGGAGCTGCAGAGTTACACAAGTTTTAATGTGATACTTTTTACTTTAAATTCATTGCTCGATCTTGCAATGAATTTGTACATTTCTAATTTTGAAGGAGTCCTCCATTGAATATGGATACGGCGAACGCTATCCATTTTCAATGGGACCAGTTCTATATCTATTTTCAATTTAAAACCACGATATTCATAAGACAGAATGGCTAAAAACGCTTCTGACAAAGCGAGCTCTGAAGGAGCAGACCATGTGTTTACAGCTGCGGCTTCCATTGCGAAGTGATAAGGTTTCAGCTAGCGTATTCTTTTATAGCCTATCCTCACCACTTCAAAATCGTTAGGTGTTATATAAAAGTTTAAACGAACGCATAGGTAGAATATTATTCTCACTCAAAGTCCGGTAAGTGGGTCATTGTTGTGTGCTGTTAGAGAGATTCTCTAAGTCCTGTATGTAGGTCAAGGGTACCAAACTGATAAAAGAAACTAACTCGTGTTAGTGGGTCAAGGTCACTCTAATAACATAGAAAAAGGGATCGTCTAAGAGTACAGCAACTAACTCTACATAAGCAGTGGGGAATATTCTAAGTCCTACAAGTAGGTCAAGGTCACCACAACAATAAAAAGAAACTATAAGCCTACTGCAACTAGCATGCACAAATAACTAACTCTACATAAGCGATACGAAATGCTCTAAGTCCTGTAAGTAGGTCACAGCCACCAATACAAACAAATAAAGAGAATTAGTAAAAGCATAGTAGAAGGTACAATAAAAAAAGCACTAAATATGCATGCACTAACACAATAGGAAAGAAGGAAGGAAGAGTTAGAGGTATTCCATTAATTAGATGTTGGGCCCGAACACCTAATTAATAAAATATCCCACAAGAAGCGGCAGCTGTATCCCATCGGCCTTTGGACTGAAGCGATACTGGCTGCGAGAAGGCAGTGTTCACCGCTCCTATATATACCCAAAATCCGTGGAGGGGGCAGCTGGATAATTTCCCTCAAACATTCCCAAATTCCCTCCAAATTCCCTCCAACTTCCCTCTTCCGGTTCACTTCCGGTCCACACTTCCGGTCCACTTCCGGTTTACTTCCGGTCCACTTCCGGTTCACTTCCGATTCACTTCCGGTCCACACTTCCGGTCACCGTCCGGTTCACTTCCAGTCCACACTTCCGGGGCACTTCCGTTTCCACTTCCCGTGTCCTTCCGACTAACATCCTACCAAGTCAGAACTGACATTCAGACAGTCCGGCCTCGAAACAAGTTTTTACCGCGCTGACCTCCAGACAGTCCGGCCTCGAGACAACAGGTGTTGTATGAATGACAGGATATTAATTAAACATTTTTACATCCTGCACCTGCCACGGTGGTGGTGGTGGGATGGTTTGCCGGGTCTGTCAGTGCATCACTTCGCCTACAATAATGGAGAAGAACGTTTCAGCTGGTGTTGTTGTGAGGAAAGAATCGTTTAAGCCTTCAAATTCTCTACAAAGGATGGTTAAGAGAAATTTCTCCAACTATCCTTTATATTTCGGAAGGAGTTCAACAGCGTTGAGGAATTACAATATATTTGATATTATTTTTAAAGAAATGGTTTTAAAGAAAGAGTTGGTGACGCCAATAGATGTGGCAGACATCAAGTTCAAAAGAGTAAAGAAGAATATTAAATACCGCCTTGTGGCCTATGAAGAAGGTCACAAGGTGTTGTTATTTAATAATAGTACTCAAGCACACATGCTGGTTAAATTACCGGTATGTGTGCCAAAGCCTCCAAACACGATTTATAAGCAGGAATTGTATTTTATAAGAACGAAGAATGGGATTCTGTATGAATGAAATAGAGAATAAAGAGAAAGTTAACTAACAAAATGAATTAAATATAAAAAAAAACCAAAAACAAAGACAAACATTATTACTTAGAGAGTTAGTTTGTGTAGCGGTAGACACATCGTACTTTCAGTGACTACTGTGCACAAACTTCTCCATATGAATAATCTAATTCAACATCGTCCTTGACGGAATTTTCTAAGTCCAGTCTGTAGGTTAGAATGTATTATGCACATCTTGCAAACTACATTGTATTAAGGAACGAGGGATTTTCTAAGTCCTTGGTTTACACTTTGAATGCAGGTTCTAAAAGACAAGTAACACATTTACTACAAATTAACATACGCAACTAACTTCTAATGTGGAACAGAGGGTTTCTAAGTCCAGTACTTAGAAGTTAGAATGTATTATTCACATATTGCAGAATGAGTTTTACCATGCAACGGGAAATCTTCTAAGTCCTCGATCTACACTTTGAATGTGGATGATCTACGATCAACTCTAAGTTTTGGCATGGTCTTACCAGCGGACCAACTCCATGTTTTAGCATGGCCTTACCACTGCATCGCCTATGCACATAGTGACAAGAAATTCTTGGTTCTCATGCAGGCCTGTAATAATAAGCGGTGGGGGTATTAAGGCGGGGCTTGGAGAGTGGTGGGGAGGGAATCCAGGTACCTAATATGCATGCTAATGCTACCTCAGTATACATGTACCTCTCGACCGGTACACATGGATTCTCCTCTGCAAGATAATACAGTTTCTACGTCAACAACTAGTGTTAGCAAATTTGAAACTGCATTGACTTCTGATGTTCCGAATCCAACTCCGTTTCAAGTACAAGAGGTGAGCAGCAATACATCTTGTGATATTGAAGCAATTTTGGACTCATTGAAAGGTTTTGACTAGGTTTTGAGATAGCTGTTTATCATGTCTCTTAGAGTTAAGGAAATTATTTATAACACAGTTCATTTGACAACTTCACAAGATCTTCATGTTTTTAATAAAGAGTTAGAGGATCTGTTATCGACTGGATACACTGTGACTTTGGAGGAGTTTGCAACAACTAAAGACACCGCAACTACCGTGGACTTGGAATATGCACCGACAAGGAGAAACGATAAGTGAAGAAGAACAAATTTTATGTTTGTAAATACTTGTGTAATGTGATAAAGGAAAACTAGTATTATCTCACTATCTGTAAGAATTTGTAAAAAGATCATAATAAAACAATATTAACAGAAATCTTGCACGAGTTTCCTTCGATTGTACTCATTCGGTTCTTTCTGTTCGATTATTAACAATCGAATCAAAAACGACCGAATGCATACTACAATTGAATGGAACTCGTGCAAGATCTTTTTTTAAACTTCTTTTGGATGGCCTTGACCTACTTAACCCCATGACGTCACTGTTCCCGTTATGAGCTGACGTCACAAGCTGACGTCACTCAGCTCCTCTTTTCCCTTTAACTTTGACAGCTCACCGGAAGTCGTAAATCACTTTTATCGATTGGGGCAGTGGCCCCATTTGGACACTACTTATGTTTTACTGAAAGAAACTTTTACAATACACCAATTGAAGATAAGTTAAATTAAATAATTTAATAAAAAAAGAAAGGAAATACTGTACCATATGTTTTTGTAGACGTCTACAAAAGAAAAGTCTTGTTGGAGGTCTAGAAGTTAGTTGATGCTCGAACACTAACAATCTGTTGCTGAGTGATCGTATATATACTACACATTTATTATGAAAGCAGCACGCTATGAACGAACAAAGCTACTGCACGTGCATGAAGGATCATGGTTTGTTATATCAACACTGCTACACTATCACTAGATATACTAAACATAATTGCTTATTTTAATTTGATTTAAAATTATTCAAATATAACTAACACTTGCATAAAATCTCCACTTAGTGGGAATAATAATTGTTTGTTTTTTACATCATCCTTAAGACCATTTATTATCATCAATCGTTTGAATACTGTATTTATTGGTGAAAGTCTATCTTCATGAAAGGAATGTAAGAGTGTTATATAATTCAAATAAATAAAAAATACTTCTTCCTTACGATGTCTTAAAAATATTCTTTGATAGCAAATTTATGGATCAGTCTTAAAATATATAATTATTTAGTTTTCATCATTATTTAAACATAAATAGTTATAATATAGTTTTAAAATGTCATATTCACATTTTTGTAATATATTTTGTTCAATCATAAGTTTAGAAAATATTTCTATTACCCTTTGTGCAGATCTTTCTATAATAACTATCTTGTCTTGTTTTGATTGTTCCTCGCCTTGTTTCTCTATTTGTGCCATAGTAAATAAAACGTATAATTGTAAAGTAAAACTCAATTTTTTCATATTTTCATAAGAACATTTAAGTAAATTAGTGCCATTGAAATCAACCCACAAATCTATTGGTTCATTTAAATATATAACATAATATCCGTTACATAAAAAAAAAAAAAAAAAAAAAAATAGGTAGTAAAACTCCAAATGTTGATTTACCCCAAGAGATATTACCTTCTAACTGTATTATCATTATTCCAAAACGTTTACTGTGAAGTTCGATTACTTTTATAACAAAAACAAATCATACATTAAAAATGAAAACGAATCTTCAATCATTTACACTTAAAAATAGCACGAGAAAATAATTTATTATTGTTTTTTATAAAAGTACGTTACTAAAATGTAAGTCCAGGATGTTAGAAGGTAAGAATGTAATGAGGAGAGAACGCAGCTCACATGCAGCTTGAATATAGTAGTATAGGAATATATGGTCTGGGACACCTAAAAATAGACTCATTAGTATTCAATGCACGCGACCTAGCTGCCATAAATGGCAATGTCATGCTAAAAATAGATCAGACAATCTAAAAATAGATTTTAATGAATATAAATATTCTATACCGCGTGTTTAGCTACCATAAATAGTAATGACGATCTAAATTCCGTTATAAATGACAATTACGTTCTAAAAATAGACAAATCCAGTTATTGCCTAACTGTAACCTCAAATTTCAAGGTGTTAGGTATCAGGAGAGCAAAATTTACGAGGATACCGGAATGTAGTATCTCTATTACTTACGTGTGGTGAATACTAATGAGGCCTCGTCTATTCTCCTCGTATTTTCTGCGCTCCTATTACGGTTACTTATATTTTAAAATATAATGAGGTAAAAATGTTTCTGCATTTAGTGGGAATCGAACTTGAAATTTCAGATTGTGAAGTAGTCGTGTTAACCACTACACCATTAATTGTTTCAATAATATAATATAATTTGTAATATTTCTATATTACTGTGCTCACGTTCAATAAAGTGCGTCATAGGTATGGTATGCGTATTTGCGCAGTAAGGTGTTATGAAACCTCCAAGGTTGAATCAGTATGCACGATTTGTTTGTGTACAAATGGTGATGAAGAAGAGGATCTTGGTTTGTTAGAAAAAAGCGGAATACGTACTTAGAAGATCATATACGAACATTATCTTTAGAATTAAAATATGATATTTTAGTAAATTTACCGTTTCACAAAGTGCGTTTCATTGAAGATGATTATTTTTGGTATTTATATTGTAAAAAGAATAATGTGAAAGTGGAAAAATGGAAGTATCCTTCTAAAAAAACATGGAAGTATGCATACTACTATTACTTTACATGGAAACAAATTTGGTATTCTATTTTAAATAAAGTGAGTCATGTTTATTAATATTAATGAGATGACAAAACTATAAATATTAGTTGGATTGTGTATAACAGATCAGTTCTTTATTTGACTGTGATCGTTAAGGTGTTGTCACTTATAATCAGTAGGTATGGAGTAATGCTTACAGTAAGACTTTGATATTAACTAATAAATTAAAAGTAATACTCAGTAATTGGCAAACAAATACAAATATTTTTATTGTAAAAAAGATTAGTGATAATAAACTTGATAGTTTTGTTCAGTTTAATTATGATGATTGGACAGAATTCAAGAAAGGCTATGATGCAATTGATGAAGAATTTTGGAAACGATTTAAGTATCAATATTCAACTTAAATATAATGGACAATAATTTTACTATGTCATTAGAAGATCATATAGGAAAATTACCATTAGAATTACAATATAATATTTTAAAGAATTTTCCGTTTCACAAAATAAGTTTCATCGAAGATGATTATTTTTGGTGTTTATATTGTAAAAAGGAAAAGGTGAAGCGGTATGATTCAACAACATCATGGAAGGAAGCATATATAAATTATCATAGATGCAAAGAAATCATGTTACGAATTAATATTTTTTAACTTATAATGCATTATTAAAATTATATTGTAATCTTTGTATAATATTAATATCAGTGTTTATTTGATATTCAAGGTGTACAATTACTAACGTCAGATTATGGACTGCAATAAGAAGAGGCACATATTATTAAACGTATATTTAATATTGAAGAAATTATTTTACTATTGTTAATAGGAAAATTAAAGTAAATAAAAATTAAAGACGAATAAATTAAACTTGTTTCATCATCACATATTGTAATAAATACCGAAACAGTTGTGTTTAGTTAATTATTTAACAACGAACAATGGTAGTTATCGAATCAGCAGTGTTGGTTTGTTTTTATAAAGATGAAAAACTTGTCAAAGTATGTTGCGCTTGGTGTAATCACTGTTCATCGAATTGTAAAAACTATGATGTGTCAGAATATGATAAAATTAAAATAGTCGTAAAGAGTGCAGAGGAATCAGATGAAGAGGAGGAGCCAGAAGTTAGTGAAAAAAAGTAGCCATTATTGTGCAATACTGAATATTTGGAAAACATTATAAATATATGATTGTCTATCCAGTTTATCATTCGTCTTGAAACGTCCAAGGTGAGTAGTTAAAGATATATATCGATTAGTGTTTTATAAAACAATGTAATAAAGTTATCAAAAAGAAATTTATGTGTTTTATTTTTTTTTTTAATATCAAATTGGTAATTTTTTTCTTTTTTTCTTTTCAGATGGAGGTCATATTAGACTTTCAAGGATTTAAAAATAATGACAATGACAATATTGTAAAGGAGCTTGCTTTGTTGTCTGCTGACGGTCAGGTGTATGAACTTCATCTATTTCAACCACCATGTGAATTCAATAAATTGCCTGTTCATTTACAAAAACAAGTGGTATGGCTTGAAAAACTATATCAAGGTCTTTTTTAGAACTCTGTAATTAAAAAATATGAAGAGTTAAAAGATGTATTTAAAAATATCAATCTAAATGGAACTTTGTATGTTAAAGGCAAAGAAAAACAAAAATATATTACTAAAAAACTTTCAGAGTTTCAAGTAAATGTTATTAATTTTGGGGATTTAGGATGTCCAAATTTGACTGAATTAAAAAAACAATCCATTTCTAATTCAATGAAACCTTGTCATTTTTAATCATAAATCATATAATTGTGCTTTTATGAATGCTTATATGTTATTAGAATGGTTTAAAAGTCATAAAGAAATCTCAAATAGAATTGAACAAATAAATACGGCTATAAACGAATGTTATTTATATGGATATAAGAATTTGTCACGTGAATCATTAGCATGTCTACCGAAATATTTCATAATCAATTATATTACTAATATCGATTGTATTTATGATAGATTACCATATAATTTAAAACTGTTAAAAATTGTTTATTGTAAATCTATTGTTAATTTAGACAAGTTTGTTGTAAATTAAAACATGAAGTTAGTTAGGCGACATAGCTATCTTTTGCCTAACACAATCCGATGTATTATATGTGGTCCTTCAAATTGTGGAAAAACTAATTTAATATTAAATATTTTAGTTTCATCCGACGGACTATGTTTTGATAATATATACATTTATTCAAAGTCTTTGCACCAGTGTAAGTACAAATCACTTAAATGTGTACTAGAGAGTGTTCCAGAAATTGGGTATTTCTATATTCAGATAATGAACTAATCACACCTCCCAATCAGGTAAGACCAAGATCGATAATGATTTTTGATGATGTATCATATGGAAAACAGAAAAATTTTAAAGATTACTTTTCAGTGGGTCGCCACAACGATGTGGATACGATTTATATCTGTCAGACTAACAGTTACGTTCCAAAGCAGTTAGTTTGCGATAATGCAAATTTATTAGTGGTTTTTAAACAGGACGAAAGAAATTTATTACATATTTATAATAAACGGGTAAATACTGATATGAGTTTTAACTTTTTTAAAGAGTTGTGTGTTAAGATATAGAAATCAGGTCAAAATAAATTTTTAGTTATAGTCAAAGATAGCGCTTTAAACAGAGGTCGCTATCGATCAAGATTTGTTATATTTATTCAATTTATATATTTTAAAATAGTCATTTGTTGTACAGTCATTAGTGAATGAACATGGAAACGTTTGACGAGTCCTGGTTTAGTAATAAAACTAAAGAGGAAATAGTGAAAAGTATTGCCGAACTATGTAAGAATATAAAGAAAAAACATAGACCGTTAAAACACAATATGTTAGAAACGGAAGAATTTTGGGAAAAACAATTAAAACCTATTGCCAAACTGTTGAGGAAACTTGTGGAAGATAGTGAACAGACGAAAGAAGAAGAAGAAATGAGGGATGTGAAAAATGAACGTAAAAGGAAATTATTTAAAAACGATGAAGGAAACGAAGACGAGGAGACACCCGCAAAAAGATACGTTCCTGTCCCGCCACATGGTGTTAAAAGAAAACAAAAAATTAATTTACCTACAAAACCGGATTATGAAAGGGATTATGAATACGATGATGGTACTGTCGAAATGCCTGTGTCAAAAAGAGTCACAGTTGAACCGCCTGAAAATATGGACGCCGAAGAGCCCCCTGAATTGATGGAAACCATAAATAAGTAATCCGTCATCAACACCAATAAGACAACATGTTATTTATGATCAACAGGCTTTGGGCGAGGAACTATTAAAAACTCTTGAAGGTAAATTAATGGCTATAAAATATATACAAAATACATTTACCGGAAATTTAGCTAAAGAATATTTTATGAAATTAATTGCGGGGAAAAAAGAAATAGATCATAACTATGGAGTACATGTGGATGGTGATTTATGGAAAATAGGTGACAAACAGTTGGAAATATCTGAAAATGATTTCATAATCGATAGGAAGTTATATCTTGAAACACGCGGATTATACGAATTAATATTTATGAATAATCCTAATAAATACGCATATGATGAAAATTATCTGAATAATTATATATCCATTATTTTAAACACAAATATACACCGACAAAACTATTCTGCTTTAGGTAAAATCCGTGCCAACAGAGGTAATAAATATAGAAATATCATTTCACAAATTGTTGCACAACATAAACATCTGATGATGGAGACTAATGCAGATCAGGTAGCAACAGCGACGTCATCGAGCGTGCTTAGTGGCAGCGGATTGGTTCTATCAGATTCACAACCTAATGTAATATATTTTGACGATCCAAACGAGCTTGTAGACAGGCTGAGAATACTACTTGCATCACAAGAAGCGGGAAACACCGGCCATGTAAATGAAATAAATTCAATAATGAAGAATTGTATGAGTTAATTAAACCTATGAGAATCAATAAATATGTATATTTGTTTACCTTATTGTTTAGTTTTATTCAGACTTCCTACTAATAGACTACACAAAAAATGAGTCTTGAAAAATTTGGTCGCTATAAAACTGGTGGGGGAAAACCAATAAGAGGACATAAAGGGGATGGATTTCAGTTTACCAAAGATGGGAACTATAATACAGAATATAAAAGGCTATGCAACGTTGCCAGTGCTAATGATCCAAGAAACGGTGTCAACTATCAAGATTTATTAGATAAACTCGGCGCACAAAAATCCTCGATGGATAATAATATAAAAACTTTTTTATTAAATTTGGAAAATAAAGTAAAAGATCATTTAAAAGAGGTATATGAAATGACTGATGCTATAGATGTTACAAAAATGTATATAAGCTTAAAGCAAAAAAGACGTATTGAACATGTAAAGCCGAGTCATGATAAAAACAATGCTGTAATAAGAGAAGAATTAGATAAAGTTAATAAAGCGTCAGGCGATTTTTCTCAAGAAACTAGAACTATTGTTATTAGTTTGAATCGAACTGTTGAAAAGAATAATTATGATTTTCAACAGTTTAAAAACGAAATATTAACACGTTTAGCTGATTTGAATTCTGTAGTATTCAAAACAGATCCGCCTAAACCAAACTATCGTTCTGTGGCCGACATAACCAGCGGTGGCGACGGCGGCGGAATTACAACATTAGCATCTCAATGAGTGCACGTGTCAGTCGACGTCAGGGAGCTGGCATACTAAGTTCTCTTGCCAATACCGCCGGCACATTATTGAACAAATCTATAGATTTATTACCTGTGGAACTACATATTCCCGGATAATAATTCTGTGGACCCGGAAGTAACCTAAAAAAGAGATTAAGTCGAGGGGATAAGGGAATAAATAAATTAGACGCCACGTGTCGCGATCACGACATCGCATATTCAAAGAGCGCTGATAACAAAAGTAGATCTATAGCGGACCGTATATTAGCCGAATGGGCTTGGCAAAGAGTTTAGGCTTCTGATTCTAGTTTGGGTGAAAGGTGGCAGCTTGGGCCGTAACAAATATAATGAAAGCTAAAGCCAAAATTGGTAGGGGTACTAGAAAACGATTGAAGAAAAATAAAAATGTTTTCAAAAGAAAAACACGACAGTGTAGAAAAAACTAAAAAAACGACAAAGCATCCAAAGAAAAGAAGTGGTAGGGGTCTATATTTTAAGCCATACAGGGGATCAGGAAGTAAAAAAAAATTTCTTACTACAACTATAAATTGATTGCTGATATACCTAAAAGAGCTTTAACAAACCTAGATATTTTAAAATATGCAAAATTATTGAGGATTCCTTTTTTGAGGTTTATTTATGCGTGATTTACTGCCATCGACAATTAATGAAATAGAATAAGGAATTGTAAATTTGGACAATATGCATGGACCAGGAACTCATTGGGTATGTTATTTAAAAAAAGGATATAATGTAGATTATTTTGATAGGTTTGGCAATCTGCGTCCACCATTAGAATTGCAACAGTATTTCAACAGTGGAACACATAGTGTGGTAATAAAGTACAATTATTTTTCCAAACAAAAAGAGAACACCACCAACTGTGGTCATTTGTGTTTAGACTTTCTTACGACACGTATTACTACTTAATAATATTGATAATGATTTGTATCACGGCAAATAGTTCTCATTTAAAATGCACACTGTTTCCGCCATATGATCTTAGTTCGAACAGTGAATGGGAAATTGGTTTTATCGATTTAATGACGTACAACTCAAATCCTAATATAGAAGAAAATATCAATAATAATATTTATATAGGTAATATAAGAAGTAGCTTGCCGACTTGAACGTTTGAAATTGACGATATAAATAATTTCATTACTATAGAATTGGAAATTAAAGATCCGACAGCAAAGTTCGTGCTTAGCGCCAATATTAATACATTAAAAAGTGAACTATTCTGTTCAAAAGAAATTGATTTCACAAAATCAGATACTATCGGACCGTTGTTAGGTTTTGATAAAAATGAGACATTAGAAGAAAATAAATGGCATAAATCACCTAACCAGGTTCGCATTAACAAAGTGGATACTATACGAATTACTTGTAATCTAGTACACGGATCATATAGAGACGTAGTTGAAGGTCATATACTTCACGAAATTTATCCTTCAGTCGGTCCCGGTTTTAAGATTATCGAAAAACCTAGTGTTATTAAATATTTACCAATAAATAGAAAATCGACTCTGAGTGAACTTCATATTAGATTGGAAGATAAAAAACGGTTATTTGATTAATTTTCGCAGAGAATCTATAAATATACGTGTGGATATCAGAAAAAGAAAACAATAATGGGAATTGTATTTGAGAATATTTGTTGTAATAAAAATCTACTTTGGTATCTAAATTGGTCAGTACAGCAGAAAAAAGTGTGAATACATCGACGGCGAGTGTCAGTCGTAAAAGAACACTCAAATCATTAACATTAAGAAATCGCATATTTCTTAGCACTCTACCAGGATTCAACAACAACAACAACGACAAAAACAAACAACAATGAACCGTATCTTAGATGTAGGTGCTGCAGTGCATTTTGATGAATCTATTACAGATTTAGAATGGCATTCACACAATCCGTACACGTCTAACTCGTTTAAAAACAGCGATGAGATTAGAATTCCAGTACATCAACAATATGTTTATACTTTACCATCAAAAAGTTTTCTTTTAATTGAGGGGAAAATATTAAAAACTAGCGACAATAATTTAGATAATGTTACAAAATTTGTAAGCAACTTTCCAGCTTTTTTAATTGATGAAATAAGATACGAGTTGTGTGGAACAGAAATCGATCGTGTAAAAAATGTTGGCATTACAAGTACTATGAAAAATATACTTACCTCTCGTCCTGTCGATGCAAACTGGATGAACAACGCTGGCTGGAACCTTACAACTACAGAAGACTTAGCAACTTATTCTTGTTATTTCTGTGTGTGTGTGTGTCCCATTAAAATTATTATTAGGATTTGCTGAAGATTATAAACATATTTTATTGAATGTTAAACAAGAAATTGTATTGTTACGTTCATCAACTGATAAAAAGGCAATTATACAAGTGTCGCCTGCTTTGCACGATTGTACAATTGAAATTAGTAAATTAATTTGGAAAATGCCTTATATAAAAGTAGAGGATGAAATTAAATTTACACTTTTGAAAATGACTGATACGGATCAAACTATTACCATACCGTTCAGGCGGTGGCAATTACATGAGTATCCATCACTTCCAAACTCAAAGTTTCAAACATGGACTTTTTTTCATCAATGTTGGAAAAACCAAGATATGTTGTAATTGGATTTCGAACTGATCGTAAGGATTCGACAGGCAAAAAACCCGTCTCATTTTGATTTTTGTAATTTGGAAAATGTTAAATTGTATTTGAATAGCAAGTACTATCCTTATGACAATATCAATGGTAATAAATCTCTATTATACGAACAATATTCAAGATTTTAATCTTCTCACTATGCTGGTGCTGATGATCAGCCTTGTTTAACTAAAAACTTATTTTTAAATAAGATGCCAATGTTTGTAATTGATTGCTCTAAATAAGTGGACACATTGAAAACAGGCTCTTTGGACATTCGTATTGAACTGCAGACAACAGCTGATTTTCCAGCCAACACTTCTGCGTATTGTCTAATCATAAATGATGCATTAGTGCAGTATAATCCATGATCTGGAATTGTTAAGAAAATTATGTAATTATTTTTTATAATAAATGTTATGTATATTTTTAACTCTCTTGTTTATTATTTACCTTATGATGAAAACAAAAAAGTGGGAAAAACAAATAAACTCAGTACATAAAGTTGAAAAATAAACTTTTTATTATATATAATAACAATAAAATTTACAAATATTATAAACATACGATACAAGTAAATTTTTTTTAGGGATTAAAGCATGTGATATCAGTGAACCCATCATAATTGGACATTTATAAAACATTCATTCATTACACTCGGATCATATATAATTTTTAAGAATTTTGAAATAGTTTTCAATATTATCTTTTGTAAGATATAGATTGACGAATTTACTATGTTTAGAAGAAGAAGGAGAAAAGCCTGTACACCACATACACAATTGTTTTGCATTTTTCTCTCTTGAGATCATAAAATGTAGACTCATTGATTGTAAAGAATGTTTGAATTTATTTACGTTTACTAAGTAAAGAGGAAAAAATTCCATTAAATTTATAGTGTTTGAATTAAATTCCTTAAATATCACACCCATGCATAATGTTAAAAGTGAGTTTTTTGGAAAAATATCATCAATACATTTTTGTCGTCTCAGACTTGTTACATCACTTTCATTTAAAACTCTGTGGTGACGAACCATGTTGTTGTACCAATATGTAAATTGCTGTAGCGTATCGGTGATAGCTGAAAAAAAATTTACTTATATCTTAATACCATAATAATTTATTCATATATATATATATACATATATATATATATATATATATATATAAACAATAGGTTTTTTACATCACCATCATTTTTTTCTTGTTAGTTATACATTATTTTAACAATATAAAAAAATTAATTAAATGAAATTGTACAGTTATAATTCTTAAATTTTAAATCTTTTATTTTATCGTGACCTAAAGCAAGTGTGTCAATTCCATTTTCACATATATATCTTTTGTCATCTTCGGAATTCAGTGCTATTTTATTAATAGTAATAGTATGCATAACATGCTTTTTTACCTAAACATTGTCATATCTTTTGTTATTGTTAAATTTTTAAATAGGCAATGTTTAAAATCATCAAACGTTATATGTTTTTTGAGAACTGGTTTTGTTACACCTTTAGCCTTTTTAAAACAATTTTAAACAGTACGGTTTGCATACAATTTACTCCTCAACCCTACAAACTCAATTATACATTTACCATTAACTTCGTCTTTAAATTTACCTAAACGCTTTTTATTTTCTAAAGAATAACATTTATGATTTTCAGGATAGCTGGACATATCGAAACAATCTTTAATTTCTGAATTTATGTAATCATCATTATCATTATCTGTATATATTTGAAAAAAAAATGAATCTGTATCTGTATATAGCAATTTGATCTTTTTACCTCTGCTTTCGTAAAAAGGTTTCATTATGTTGTAATGCATATTGTACATATGAAATTTATTAATTCTAATACAGTGAATCCAATATATATATAGGTTTATTAAAAAAAATTGACTTTAGATAATTCAACTGCACATAGTTTATCACTATATACAGTACGATTCCTAAAGTTTGGTTTTGAAATTAGTTTATTTTATCTTCTTTCTTTATTTACTAATTCTAAATGCATTCTTTTCCTAATATTCTCAAAGCTTTTACCGAACATATCATTATTTAAAAGTTTATAAAAATCTTTCTCGAACTCATTTCGAGCTCTTTTTCCCTTGTCGTTATTAAAAGTGATATATGGTTCTAACCATTGCTTTGTTTGAATTGTAAGACCCTGTGAATTTTTTGTATTACTAAACCATTTAGTTTGCTTGTTTTAAGTTCATATAATGACATACATAATTATTTTTGTTATACAAAGTAGTTAATAATTTTTCTATTTTTGACCATTCTGGAATTCTTTTTTCAGGTAAAAATGGTAAATCATTATGGTGATTATGTAAATATGTAGGATAAGCTATGTCACATTCTATTATATATCCTATTGGACTATCTTCTGGTACTGATAATACATCAAAACTTTTCAGGTCATTTTGTGACAACCATTTTAATTTATTTTTTTGGCATTAACATTGACATTGCGTATATGTAAAGATTATTTGCATCAATGTATGATAAGAAAGATTTTTCCTTATTTTCATCGTACATCGAGTTTAGCATAGGGTTATTTGCAAGCGCGTGACGTTGAACGCATGAAACAATACCACCTCTAATACCGTTTTCAATGAACAGATACATATCATAGTTAACTAACAAATCTAATTTAACATTTGTAAATTTTAACATAGCATCAAATGTTAGACTTGGTACTGTTAAGTAATGAGGCGGGTCTAATTCATAATTTTCTATACAAAGTTTTCGAAAATTTTCAAACACATCAGCAAGTAATAATACATCAGTACGTAAATACAAATCTAAATAGTCGCCAAGATTCAAGCAGTTAAAATGTGACCAAATATTTTTTGCATGTTCATAATCACTATTGGTTATAGGTTCCTCAGTTAATTTGTTATAGAAACAATCTTGTGATGGTAGTTGGTTTTCTTCTAATTTTTCCCAACAATCTGTGTAATTATAACAATAGACTCCTTCTCTCCTTACTAAAGGCATTTCATCTTTTGAAAAAAAAAAAAAACTGGTATATTCAAATTATTAATATTTAGAAAGATTTTTCACTAATTTACTTAAACTGGTACCAAGAAATCTATAACTATCTAAAAACCTCAATTTCACACCACTAACAGTTTGTTTAGTAAATGAAATGTATTTTTTACTAGTATTTGGAATGATTCCAATATGTTGTTGGTCACAATCCAGTTGTCGAACAATAAAAAGATTATCATAATTAGATGATCCATGTAAAAATATTGGTAGATAATTTTGATCTCTCCTTTTTAAATTACAAATATTACAAAGAACGTTACGAAATTGTCCAGTAAGATGACAATGATCTTTTACCGGTCTTTCAATCATTGTAATTCTAAATTGCACATTTCTCGATGAGTTATTAAATCTATCATATTTTTTCATCAATTGTAAATGGTATCATGGGTATATTTTGTTCTTTTATCATGTATCCAATTAAATTTGCAATGGAAATTATAAGTCCATAAATGTTGCTGCAGCGTCTTTACCACGATATAAATATGGTTCCTTAGGAAGATGTGATGATATCCTATCATCCAGACTGTGATCAATAACTAGATATACACAAAAACTCATGGCTTCATGAATATCATTAACCATAGTATGTTTACTTTGTTTAACATTCAATTATTTCAATAAACACTCAAAGTCACAATATGCTACTATAGGCAATTTGAATTTAAAATGAAAATTTTTAAATATTAAAATTGGTATCTCATTTTCTTCATTTAAAGTTCGCATTTTAACTCTTACAGGATCATTTTCATAACATTGTTTTTTGTGTTTTACTAAGTTTATAAAACGTTTTTTTACCTTGGTAATGAGCTAATCAACGCTTACGAAAAATCGTAGTGCTAGTTCAACTTGACAACTGAGAACAAACTAGTCTTAAAAAATCATTAATGTAACAATAATGATGTGTTCCTGATTTGTTTGAAATAAGTAATAAATCAAAGTGGTTTATTTTTCCTTTCATACACACTGAGTGGATAAACTTCTTTCAAATCGTTTAATCCATAAACATTAACACTTAAATTTTGATTATTTTTTCAAATATACTAATATCTTTAAGACTTACTAGAAATGTTAAATCATTAAAGTTGAATATATTTGATAATAACATATATCTATTGTTTATGCGTTCTCTATGTTTACCTTTTACCTATCGAGCTAATATTGCCCATTGAAAACATTTTTGATCATTAAAGGCCTATACCTACTAAAACGTAATAAAATACCACTAACACATAATAGACTCCATCCACACTTCCCTTACCCTCGTATTCATTCTCTTCTTTACATATCTTTCTAGATAATTCATGTAATATTGAATCAATTGATGAACTTTCAAAAACTGTCATATTTTTTGTTTTAAAAGCACGATTTTCTTTATCATTTGTTAATGGTTTATTATATGTACACTCTACTATAATATTAAAATTTAAAGCTCCAAATTCACTTAAAATTTGTATAATAGTTTTAGTTACTGAATCTTTTACATGTACAAGAATTAAAAATATATCTTTTAATTTTTTTTCATTATTTTTCCTTTAAAATGTTTTTAATATTCCTTTAAAAGCATTTTTAAGTTCAACAAAGTCGTTATTGATACACACTAAATATTTGCTATATTGTAACCTTGCCTTTTTTTTTCAAATCTATTAATTCTTCATATGATGAAGTTGAACTTACTGATTCATTATTTTTATATGAAATGGTATCATCTATTGTATCAAGTTCCATGATTTCGTTAAAAAATATTTTTATTTTTTTAAACAGAAGATTAGCCATCTGAAACAAAAAATGTATTTTATGCCTGACGAACCAAATCCTTTTGTACTTCGCTCTGTGATGTCTAGACTATAAGTAATTTCAAATACGTCTGGTTGTGAAGCATATTCACAAATAATCTGTGCAATCCTATCACTCTATATACAATAAAATCAAGATCAGAATGGTCAAACAATAGTATAGACACATTTCCAATGTAATCAGGATGAACAACACCGGCGCCCAACATCAATACCATGTCTAAAGGCTAGCCCACTACGAGGAGTAATCCTACCATAACAATTATTTGGTAATTTTAATGCAATATCTGTTTTTAATAGCGCCCTATCTCGTTTTAGTACTACTGAATCATACGTACTTCTTAAATCGTATCCAATGAACTACATTGTTTGTACTTATTTGTAACTGGTATAAACTTTTTTTGCATTATCACTATTGGTTTAATATTTTGCTATGTAGCTAGGAATTGGCATGTCTTTTTTTTTTGCATTATTTAATTTTGTCTAGGTTTTCTAAACATAAAGTGAAAAAAATAACAGGCATTGTTGTACTTTTTTATTTATTTTTAAATGGTAATGACTGTCAGTCATTATCCGAATAGATCTTCATTTGCCTCATCTCCCCCCCCCGGGTTTAAAGACTTGACTGTCCCGGGCTGACCA
>JAQJVL010004442.1:0-45036 GCA_035578905.1 Stictocephala bisonia
AGAAAATTTTTTGATTAATTGAAGAGTGGTATCCATTTTATTTATTTATTTTTTTTAATTATGATTATTTTTTTACCTAGTAATTTGGATAAAAACTAGTAATTTGCTACCAGACTAGATGTTTTGAAACATTAAATTGTGTTAATAAGAATAAGAATTCATTTTATTCCATTGATCTGATTTACAGAAATAGGACAAGTCAAATAATACATAAGCATACTTACAGTGTATACATTTCTCTAAACTTATATATATATATATATATATATATAAACAGTTATGACAATTAATTACTATTGTAAAAAAAAAAACAATAAATTTGTAATACAAAGAATTGCCATAAAAATGTTTTCAGTAATGTAAAATTATATTAAAAAAAAAAATTACCTAATGTCACATCTCTAACAAGAGATATATCAAAATATGATATCAACTTGACAATCTAAAAATTCATCAATTTTATAAAAGGGATTTTTTCTAACCAATTGTATAGTTTTCTTCTAAAATTATTAAAACTCACTAATCTTGCAACTTCGGGCAGCTTATTGAAAAAATAAATACAGTTTAATTTGTAAGAACTTGCTGTTTTAGATAACCTGTGTGGAAGTATATCAATCTTATTCCTCCCTCTAGTAGAATAATGATGAATTTCCTGTCTAACAGGAAATTGATGTAATGCTGTTATTACCAAAAGTTTTACAACATTACGATGTCATTACAATATTTTAGAACTGGTTTTAACATTATCAATACCTGTTTGAAATATGCTGCAACTTATTTGACATTGTGCTACAATATTTTTCATACATACAATAATATTTACGATTTTAAAAAAAAAAAAAAGCTTAACAATTGCTAAACAGCTGTAACATTTTGGAAATTCAACATTGCTGCCGATCTCAAGTAAAAACAATAACAAATTTAATATCAATGAAATTTAAAATTGTTGAACTTTTCAAAATATTAAACTAAACCTACGTTAAACTCAGCTTCTAAAGATAAAACTTGCAGCTAAAAGACTATACAATGCAACTTACAGAAACACGGCTGACCAATGATAGGCATGCCAGCATCATTACTGATTTTCTGCAACTGTTGAGTAAAGTTCCTGAAAACAACAACTTATAAGTCTTTTAACATAAAATAAAGAATTCTGTGAAAATCAACAGCAAAAAAATATTGTAATATAAAAGTGTTCAAATTAGCTGAAATAAAATTGCTTAGATATACTTTATATCAGTTCAATTCAGAGTACTGTTCAATACACTTAAAATTAAGTAACTCCCCAACATCTAAATAAACTATGAAATTAAACAATGTGAAATGATGAAATAAATGACTATTTATATAACATTTGATTAAACGTTATCAATCAAGTAACCATTGAATCATCAAGCTCACCTCAAGGAATCTTCTCTAACAGTCCTCTGAGGAGCAAAGCAGGCGATCGCCCAAACTCTGATCTCAACGCCCGTGAAGAACTGCTTGCCTCGCATGTCCCAAACCGCCTTGGTTGGGCATTGCTTGCTGCTTCGTTTGGAGCACATTGCACCCCTGAAAGTCCTGCTTGTTCAGCAAGTAAACACACACACTTTAATAAACATGCCGCAACTGAACAAAAATAAAAATCAAACAAGCAAAGTAAATAGGCAGGATACAATAAAAAAACTGGAAATCATATTTTAAGTATTTTTCCAATAATGAATTAACAATGTTTGTCATTCTCGTTCCATGTATTACCATTTTCCAAATTTATTACAAGGTTTTTTTTAACAAAATGTGTAAAAAGAAAATCCAAATTATATTAATAAACAATAATAATAATATTCAACGTAAAACCGAGTTAAAAAAACTAATATATAACATAATTTGTGATAAATATATAACACAGACCTATGTTCAACGCATGGAATAAATAATTAAGAAAATTATAAATATAGTGAAATCAAAGATACATAAAAATAAGCACATACGAGCGTAACAAAACTCATTCCTATTCTCTAGCAGTCATAGTAATAACAATTTTCTGTACAATTAATTTTAAATTTCATGAATTATAAAGCATTACCATTGATTATATAAACCTACAATAGATAAACCATCTAATAGGAATATTTGTGCCAGTAATTTTGTTAGTTAGTGAGGCCCGCAACCTCAGCTGATTTAACCTGCATTAGATTTACATGGACCAACACTGGCGCTCCACAATGGACCACAAAAACAGCTGATATTTTGAGACTCAAAATTTAACATTGGATGGGAAATCTATTTGTGTATAAAATCAATGGCATTACTAAGCATTTTTTTTGGAGAAGAAATCTTAATGATGTTGAAAACAGGGATGGAGAGGTAAATGCTAATTAAAAAACTAAAATCAGAATGGTTTGGAGCAGAAATTAAGAGAAAATATTAAACGCTAAAGAAATTATGATCTCTAAAAAATGAGAAGTCTGGACATTGAAATTTACTTATTGAATCTGTCTGTCCTTGGTAAAATTCAGCAAATCCCCAGAATCCTTTAATCATTTGAGCATTTTATAAAACAAAATTATTAGCGTTAATGGTGTTACTATTTTTCATAGTAAAATGTTGATTAATATTAATAACAGACGTGCAATGCTAATCTTAAATAGTTTAATTTGATTTTGTTGGCACCTTTAACCCTCCAGAGGGCGCACGTCGGTCTTTTAGACCGAAACTCACGATTTTCGTCATTACTGAAAAAAAGAAAGCAAGCGAAGACTCCCCCTCACAGATACTTGTCAGGGAGGGGGTGAGCTACAAAATGGTGGTGGTTGGGAGGAGTTAGTTCTTATCTGACCGGCACAGTGATAACAACAGTGGGAGTTCGGTCATTTCCACCGAAGCGCCCAACGACGTCTTTGTACGCGATCGGTCGTACAATACCACTGTACATGTATGGGAGGGTGAGTGAGTCAATACCACAGCACGTGTATGGGAGGGAGGGTGGGTCAATACCACTGTACGTGAATGGAAGGATGAGTTGGTCAATACCACTGTACATGTATAGGTGGGCTGGTGGGTCAGTACCATTGTACGTATATGGGTGGGCGGGTGGGTCAGTTCCACCGTACGTATTTGGGTGGGCGGGTGGGTCAGTACCACCGTACGTGTATGGGTGGGCGAGTGGGTCAGTACCACTGTACGTATATGGGTGGGTTAGTGGGTCAGTACCACTGTACATCAATACAACCGTACACTATGGGTGAGCGGGTGGTTCAATACCTCCTCCGTACGTGTATCGGTGCGTGGATGGGTCAATACCCGTACGTGTCTTTGTGTGGCTTGTGCTGGGAATGACGGAGAAGAAAGTGAAGATGATCAAGCCTAAGATCTGTGACAGTAGAATCTTTTTATCAAGAATCGTTTTATCTTTTTAGTTACATAACCTTATTTTGTATTTTTTTAGGGTAAGCTATGTTTTTATGTCAATAAACATTTCAGATACTATGTTATGTACTTATTTACCTTCATTTCCATCAAATCTCTGTTCTTTTTTAATAAAAAAGTTAATTCGGTCGAAAACACCGATGCGCCCATTCGTGTCTCTAAAACCCATGCGCCCTCTGAAGGGTTAAATACATGTTAATATTACTTAAAACATCTATAAATAAATCAAACTTCTGTATGTTTGTGGGCATAAAACTCAAAAAGAAATTAATGGATTCACTTTACATTTTTCACAACAGAGGTTTTATATAATTAGTTAAAATCTATAATGGAACAGAACATATTTCTAGCACTTCCTGATCTACCAACATTTCACAAGTGAAAATAAATTCTGTGCTGAAAAAGTGCAACTGTGACCAGCTGATTTATGTATATATTATATCCAAATCATATCCTGCAAGTTTATTACTCTGACCAGACGATAGTTTTTTTATGAAAACAACTTTAAGGTACTTTTGTCAGATAAATTTAAGTAAACAGTGAACCTTTATTTTATATTCAATAAGAATACTTTACATCCCTAGTATTTAAACTAAGACTAAGCCACAGCAAAGTGTGGCCAGCTTAAGCAAGTTGATTATAAATTTTAAAAACTTGAATAATCTTGATTACTTTAGACCAATATACAGTTTTTTATTGAATTAAACTGTTTTCCATTAGTATGATTAGACTGTCAGTGCTGATAACAATTGCTAACAAAAAGCCTGACGGCTGAATTCCTCGGACTTGCTTGGCCGGTTTATAACCTTTCTTACACTACATATACAGTATATACAGGGTGGTTAAAAAGTTCTTCCCCTTTTTTCCACAATTTACATTTAAAGCTTTTTTTTAAACATGCCATTCATTATATAGGTGGTAGATGCTCTAACTTGTGAAGTTTTGGAATATTGGGAATAATCTGAGGTCCAAGATATATAAGCCAAGTTCCGAATTCTTTATAGTCATGCGACATGTCCATAAACATTGCTGATATCTTGGAAACGGTAGAACACTTTTGAATTTTAAATACACCATTGTTTTCAGGGTGAAAAGCCAATGTTAATAGACTAGTTGCATGACTATCTTTTCATAAAGAATTCGGAAGTTGCCTTCTATATCTTGGACCTCAAGTTACTCCCAATATTCCACAATACTGTACTTCAAAAGTTAGAGCATCTACCTTAACGAATTGCATAATTGAAAAAAGCTTTAAATGTAAATTGTAAAAAAAAGTGGAAGGCAGGGACTTTGTAAGCACCCTTTATAAATATTTTTACTATAACGACATGATTGAAAATGGGATAAATTGTGTTTTTCTTGTGTATCCAATTTCTTTCTGGAGTGTAGAAAATCAGATAAAAATTAAGAATAAAAGAGATAGTTAACAGAAGCAACAATCACTCTGTGATCGTTATTATACTAGCTTCAGCTAGCATGTGCCTCCCATTTAAAAACAATTATTGATAATGTTACAATATATTAATTTTAAAAATTCTAAATTGGATAAATTATCCTGAGCTATTTGAAAGTATTTTGAAGTCAAATATGCTATTTGATGAATTTAGTCAAATCGGTCTTCATATAAGTATAAAGAAAGAATCTCTAAAATGGTAAGGCTCACCTGTCCACCAAGACTGCTAACACGACCGCCGTACTGCAGCTTAGGAGGGGGCAATACACGACCCCGCACCTCCATCATGTTGTTTGATATTGTCAAGCCAAACTCTTGCACATAAGCATCGTTGTTGAAATCTGCCCGCCTCACCAAGTTGTTGATCTCCCTTTCTCGGTCGGGTGCGGACCTCGCTGTAGCTTTAATCATCGTTGATGTCTGCATGTCTGTCAGTTTCTTAATACATCTCTGACCCGCCACTATGTTACAGACCTAAAATGAAAAAGAAATCACATTCTGAATCACAAAACAAGCATTTTTTTTTAAAACAATAGTTGTTATATTTTTCTTTTAACTCAACTATTGACAGCCTATTTCCTTGTTTGAAAGATGTTTTTGTGTGTCATTTAATATTTTCCAAATTCATAGTGTATAAATTACACAGTATATCATGTAGTTGTATGACTACATCAGGACGTCCGCAACTCTGGCAAGTGGTCAGGAGACAGATGTACAACAATGAGATCACAATTGCAAGGTTGTTCTTGTGGTAGAATTCCACTTGATTCGTAGTTAGAGACATTGAGGAATTCCAAGTGCTAGCGGTGCCAGATGCACTGTTGCAAAGCCTACAGATTTGTCTTTGCTATAGGTGATTGCCAGAAGTGCAGTAGACAGTTCTTCAGAGACAGAGGCTAGAAGAGCTCCATAAGGAAATAGTAGTGAATGAGACTAGTAAGATCGGTGGAGTCAAGAGTGATCAATTCCATGAAGGTTGTCCATGTTGTTGGGCTGTATCACTGTACGTGGGTTATTGTGTGTGACAGGTTGCGCATGATTTACCTTGCTGCAAATCAATTAAATTAATAACATTGATGAAATGAATGACAGTTAAAATTATAATTTTTTGGACATAAATGTTACTCTAACATGTTAGTAATGTGCTGTCCACATTTTATTACTACGTACTGTAACTCCATTCAAGTTCAGTAGGACATACATACTACATCAATACTTAGATCATTTTTAACTATTCATAGAAACCCAGGCCAAGTGCCCTAAAAATAACCTGTAATTCATAAAGAAATTACACTACAATTTTCCTACGACACTCCCCCGAGGCCAAAAAGTCTCAAAATATTGAGGTTTTTCTTCAAAATACCCCAAAGCAGAATGCTTTCAATCTTTCTGTGATGGTGTATAAAAAAAAACCAAAAACTTTATGCAAGTACTACCAATAGCGTAAAATATCAACTGGAAATAAGTATTAGTTGAACTTAATATTTTCCAACTATATAATTTAGCCTAAAGGTGTATACTTACATAATAAGTTAGAAAACACTGTTATAAATTAAAATATTTTAAAAGGCTTTTTTGAATACATTATTTATTTATTTTTTACCTTCAGTTTAATAAGAAAGTTTAATTTAGACAGTTTAAATTGTCTTATTTTTAATATTTTGAGAGTAAACAAATTGGGTAGAGATAAGCTTATACCTTAGATTCCTAAAATTATGGTCAAATTCAAAGGATTGTATAATTATGATTATTTATTAATTTAAAGAAATTTTTTTCTGGTAATAATAAATAGTAAATTAATAATTCTTTAAAAAGATATTTCTAAAAAGAGAGGAATGTAGGTGGTATCCCTTACTTGATACTTTAAGGTCGTTGTGAGCAAACAATTGAAAACAATATTTAATATTAACTCATAAATAATATGTTTCTAGATTTTTAAGTACTATTTTCCTGATCTGTTACTACAAACAATTTGCAATTCAGAGACAGCCATTATCAATCAATGATAACATAACTGAATTTAAGTTATCATTACTCAAACACGACATAATGATTTGATCCTAATTGTAAAGCAGGAGTTGAGAGATGGGTAGTTCACGAACAATCGAGTCAAATGAACTAGTCAGCATAGTAAACAAGTTCGTTTATTATGATTTGAACTAGTTCAGTTCAAAGTGAACATCTGAACTGGGAAGGAACAATGACAAAATCATTAAATGTAATTATTTATTTGTATGAATATTAGTAATAGAAACTTAAGTTTGAAGAAGGATGGTTGATCAAATTTACAACTATAAATAATAAAAACGTGCCTATTAAACTATAAATCATTCCAACCGTCGCTTGTTAAAGTCTTTGTTTGATGTATCATTTTGAACTAGTTCATTACACTGAACGATTTGGTCGTGTATTAGTCCTGAAAATGAACTACCTTTACCCATCTCTAGATTGGCGTAGTGTGGTAAGGGTTTATGACAACTTTCCCATGCACTGAAGGTGACCGGTGCCTGATTTCGTCTCACTGCAGTTAGCTTTTGTTCATTTCATAAAATCGAAAATGTCATCTGTCATTCTGAATCAGACAGTACATCGTTTGTTTTTAAGTTGCACTATAAATACGGTTATAATTAATTGTTTATACACAAAACCAGATATCGTTCTGCAGAATAATGTTGTAATTTTGGGGTACGGAAAAATAGATTCTCGATTAGACGATTTCGTTCTGCGACAATGTAGCCCTGTCACACGTTATTCTGCTTTGGGAGTAAAATAGATACTTATATTAAGAAATATATTGCCAAAAATAATAGTGAAATATCTATCATTCTTTTTCAGCATATAAATTAATCAAAATCAAACCAACCCACTCCTTAATAATTCTTTCATAAAATATCAATGATCTCAAAATGATATTTATTATTTTTATGTTTAACGGGTTTAGTAGATTTACTCATCGCTAACGTGAACAGAGGATATAATACCAAGTAAACCAACTTTTTAATTAGTGTGTTGCTATATTGCACTCATCATTATCCATGTTTAGATTTATGTTTACCTCTAAAGGAAGATAAGTATGCTTGTGTTCCTGTCCCACTTGGAGACATGGTAAATGTGAATAGCGAAGCTTCATTTTGTACTTGTCTAGAAAATATTTGGCCACCGTACATTCTACAGTCTGCCCATTCTCCAGCTGCAATGGAAATCTGGAAAATTACATCTAATCAAAATCTTATTACGTTGTTTCCTACTTAATAATTACGAAACATCTCATTTTGTGTTGCTGTACAATTATGAGTGGAAGAAACAACTTTTTGTTACTAACTATAGTTTGACTGTTCCTGAGAAAGAGCCACTTATATAGCTTAATAGCCAAAGCAACTAAGAGACCTACAGCTTTACGTGGAATTTGAATAACGTAATATTGGTCTGATTTAAAGCCAATTGACAAGCCTACTCAGTTATCTTCCCTACACAACATCCGGACCCTGACTATGACCCAACATGGAAACCTTAAGCTCCTCTAGTAGTGTCCAGCCGTTGGCAACCATTGAGCAAACACATATTGAGCATCCATGTTGGGATTAAGAGTACCAAGTATAGAATTTATCACATACAATCTCCACAGCACTTTGTCCCCATGAAGCTTGGTACGGCACTGTTCCACTAGTGCTGACTTTAAGAATAAATAATTGTGGATCAGCAAAATACTTACATTTTTAAGCTCCAATAGCAGACATTTCCTTTCTCTAAAATTCCCTTGGACTAGACAAGGGTTATACTAAAAAATATTTTAGACAACAAAGTTCTAAAGTCCAAACTACCCATCCATTTTAACAATATATTACTTGTTTTTTCATACTCTTCACCGTCAATTACTCTAGAATAAAAAAGCAATAATAGGGAGATTGATGTTTATTGTGTCCCATGGTCTTATGTCACTATACCCCAATAACCTGATTTGTAACGTGTCATGTGCCACACTACCAAAAGCTACATATGCCATTACCACATCAGTAAAGCAATTCCTTCCGATAGAGGTATTTGAGTCACCACTTGCTGTCATTGTCGTCCATCAAACAATTACAACAATAAATTTCCTGTTAATTTAGGAAAGCTGTGCTTAAGCTATTTATTTAAATATATATATAAAGACAGCACAGCAATCTATTTTGATGTTTATTAAGAGATTGATTTCGGTCTCGTAGACCATCTTCAGTTGTACAGTAAGGTTATAAAAATCTTGTAGAATAATTAATTCAGATGATACTATAACATTTTTTTAAAATGTAGATGGATAAGTTGTAGATTTTGTTAAACTTAATAATTTTGCATTTTCATGATAGAGAATCAAACATAATATTTGTATGAAATTTTATTTGGTCATTGAATAATAATGATGGATTTTGTTTTGTGTTTTTGTACACGTAAAATTGTTCAATAGTATCTAGTTTTTTACCTTTAGGTCCAATATGAAAAATTTCTAAATTTTCTTCTATTGATAAAATACTATGATTTTCTTGAATTAAATGTTCAGCAAACGTTGATAAATTTTGAAGTTTGTTTTTTGGTATAAGTTCTTTAAATATTTTATATTTATATATTTAAATGTCTTATAATGTGATGTGACATTCAAGCTGGTAACCTTGGCATTCATACATGTATCTTGGCTCAGGGGAGATCACATTGCATTGTACATGAAATCAAAGTAGAGGAATTGCCATGTGGGCTTTATTAATGCTCGTTTTTTACCTAGACAATCATAAAAGTTAGCAGTAGAATACAGTTGAATAGATATGACTATGAATAATATTTCAATTCAATTCAAATAGTATTTATTTCATTTCTGCACATAGTACAATAGTGTCAAAAATACAGAAACTTAAAGCTAACAAATACTTTAAATTATTGTCTCGATATGTCTCGAAATATTCGTCAATAGAGTGCAATGGTGTAGCAACAAAAAATGATTTAGTAAGTTTTTTAAATTTGACAATGTTATTTCTTTCTTTTTTTATGTACTCTGGCAGGTAATTAAAGAATTTGCTACCAGCAAATGAAGTCTTCTTTATTTATTTATTGTTAAGACGCCAATTGTCAAGATATGGGCAAATATATATTACAAATGAGTGTAAAGAGCCGAATATAGTCTATTACAAACGAAGGCCGACAATACCATAGAAAGTTTGATTAATTAATAGCCCAATGACAAATGATCAGCCAGTGATTATATCAGCTGATCATTTCAAAATTTTGAAGGATTTAACTGAGAACCTTTAGAAACTGGGCTTTAACTGTTAAGACGTACCTTAGTCGTGAACACTAGAGAAATCTGGTGGGATAGATGGGGTCCGGATGTTTTTAGGAAAGAGTTAAAAATCAGACCAATACTATGTGGTTCAGATCCCATGTAAAGCTGTAGGTCCCTTAGTTGCCCTGGCTATTGGGCTATTAATAAATGACTCTTTCAAAAGAGTTCAATCTTAGTTAGTTACAAGACTAAACAGGTCACCCACTCTCATATTATCATTCATATTCACCTTAAATATTCGATCCCAATAAGTCATAATAAATTTTGAGAGGGATCAGCTGATAACCACCAGCTGTTCATTTGTGACTTGGCTATTAATTAAGAACACTTTCTAAGGAATAGCCCATATGTTTTTAACAATGACTACATTCGCTCATCAACACTCATTCGAAATTCATATTCGCCCATATCTTGACGATCGGCGTCTTATAAATATATAAATAAAATACGCAGAAGGCTATGTCAGTGTCCTATATCTGAATAATACTAACCAACTTATGTTACAAAAAGTGTTACAAATAGATTGTTCAAATATAAAAAAGGCATATTGTAGAAACTTTACTTACGACTGCATCTGAGCAGGTCTGCGGGTGACATTACAGACCCTATACTTGCGCCTCATCTGTCCACAGTGTGTAATTTCTATCTTGAGCCCTTTTATTTCTTTAGTAAATTTGACCCGCTGTGAGTCAGTTAAAGGTTTACGCTGTTCATTAATGTCTCGTATATCCAGAACCTCACACATAAATTCTATTACAGGTTGAGCTTTGTAGAAAGCAGTCGCCGAAACTGGAAACCACACAGAGTATTAGAAGAAATAAACTTAATTATTAAAAACAAAAAAATTCAATGGTTTTATTAGTGTTTGAATCAGTTTAGGGATTCTCGATTATCAAAATCATTCAACAAGATTCTTAGCACTGGTATCAGATCAATGTTTACAGTTGCTCCTTATTACAGCTAATGATTATTTTCAGTGGTGAAAGATTAAATCAACAGTTTCGAGCATTTAATTTATTGTATTTGCTCAAGCCAGAAACATTGATCAACAATGTACAATTAATGAAATAGCAATGGTTACGTTACGATAACCTAAAGAATTGTCATCTGACATTGACAAACTTAATATTCAGAGCGATAACAAAGACAAATTGAAGAACACAATTTATCGTTGTTGACTCAGGAAGTTAATCATCTATGTGCTATAAAGCTCGATGTAGTGACTCATTAACAGACACTAAATGTTAGAATTTAGCCTGTATTTATGTAAACTTCCATTCTATATTCAGTGACAGGAATATTAATGTCAAGTAAGTTATTCTTACTATTTAACATCTCAAGACTAGTTTTAGGTTAAGTTAAAAGGTGCTAAGCCAACCCTAAGCTGTCGGTCTGTACTCACCTGAGGAAAGTGCCAGTGGCACTATAAATTTGTGTCTTGTTATGTTTTTATTTACTACTGCAAGGTTTTCGTGGCCTTGTCTTCTTAGGTAAGTCTGCTGATACCCTATCTTTCCTTACAAAAAAAAAAAAAAAAAAAAAAAAAAAAAAAAAAAAAAAAAAAAAAAAAAAAGACTATAGTTTTTCAATTGATTGTTCAATAAACCTTGTTTCAACTCATTATCGAAATAATTGGTCGTTTTATCTCTTTGTTAGTAACCATGCATTAATCTTTAAATTGAAAAATGCGCAGTCAACTAATAGAATCCATATGAAACCAAATCTCTACCTCAAATCCATTTCAGTAGTTGTCATCCAGCCAACGCAAAAAGTCCATCAACAGGAGATGAACTTCCCATATTCCATAACAAAGTATCTGAATCATTCATTAACCGGCGCTATCCC
Organism: Stictocephala bisonia; assembly: GCA_035578905.1. Classification (NCBI taxonomy): domain Eukaryota; kingdom Metazoa; phylum Arthropoda; class Insecta; order Hemiptera; family Membracidae; genus Stictocephala; species Stictocephala bisonia. The sequence continues at coordinate 12,018 of JAQJVL010004442.1, forward strand.
AAAAATATGGTGGAAAATCAAATTTAGATAAAAATCTTCCCAGCAGCTAAACATTGCTACTAAATAGCATCACAAACTGCAATACCTCAACTTGAAGTAATGTAAAACAAGAGTTATTCGTTAACGGAAAAATCTACAGTAGGGTGCTTACAAATTAATAATTTTCACTTTACCTTACAATAGTATATTCAACACTGATATTTTAAAGCTGAACAACATCAAATATCAGGTAATATATGTAGGATGGATGAAGATATCCAAGAATAAGGATTAGGAACTGGTTAGTTTAAAAGAGCTGAACATGTCAGGAGGAAAGGTCTGAAAATAAAATAGAAAAAACAGATTTAGAATGAAATAAAATAAAAACATTAGTGTAAAATAAAATAAAAATATTTGTATAGTAAAGTTAAAACATAGAATTAAAATGATCCTGTTTGAGGGTTAAAAACAAAAACTATATAATGCATCATTTTGATACATAATTCACAAAAATGTTATGCTTTACTATGAAAATATACCAGAATCACACCATGCCTGATTTAATCCTTATGTCGTTTGACGTGTTATTACATCATGACCTATAAAACACCATCGGTGTTGAATTGGACAAGTGGTTTAAGGTGTTGTACTGTGGCTATGTACAATGCTAATGATCATTAGTTCAGCTCCAACTGGTACGTGCAACTTACTAGTGGCACTGGTGTAGGACATGGGGATCAGTGTCTATATGCTTTGCTAAGTTTTACTGTTAATAAGAGGAGGAGGATACGTCTTCTTATGGTTTAATTTGGCTTTTTTTATATATTTATTTAGACTTTATATTAAGTGAAAAGTACATTGAAGGACATATTAATATTTCAACATATATAAATAGACATTTCATTAACTGGATACGTAAAAAAAAAACTAAAATTATAGAACAAAAATTAGGACTAGAAAATCAATAATTCAAACACAAAATGAATCACACATGAATTGTGCAGAAGAGGGAAGGCCAGAAGGGTATTAGGTGAAAACGTTTATGTCAAACAGTTTCTGGCCCTGCCGTCTGCCATTATAACTGACAGTCCCGTCTCTGCTATTGACCTCAATCTTTGATTTATATATGCTTATTTGTTTCAATTACCAAATTAAAACAGTAGTTTATGAACAATTTATACATACAAGATGCCGTCAGAATTTTATGTGTATTATAAGGCAAATATGAATGATTATATGAGTGTAGGATGAATGTGGATGACCTGTGTAGTCTAGTTATTAACTGAATTAAACTGTTCCTCAGAAAGGGCCGTTTATTAATAGCCCAAGTTGAATGAATGTTTAAATAAGAAAATATTTGTGTACAGATCTAGAGTCGTTACTTTAACAGATCGTTTTGTTGTTTATACAAAATTAAAGAATATTTATATACTATATACCTACTTATAGTACATACAGTATCAAAGAATACTGTTTCTTTATACTTTTTAGACTCAGAAGGCGTCTTTCGAGGGTCTATTTAACAAATCTGAACAATTTGATAATTCGCATAGGCTTGCTTCCAACTAACCCGAATCATTGATGCTCTACTGTGCTTCACTATTGTTGTATTTATTTGGTTACTACAAGTCGGCTAGGGTACATGGCAAGTGACACTGGAATGACTAAGTAGACACAAACAACAGTTTGAGAGATGATGTCCTTAAGTCAGTTTCCATCAAGTGCGCAAGTTATAGACACAGTGATTCTTGGCATAGATCATCAAGAGATCGATACTGTCCAAGTTATCAGTGTCGTTTAACGCGTTGCTTTAAAAGAAATCTTCTCGAATTTCCCTATAAAGTAATTTGCTTAAGAGAAGGGAGGATTAATGCAGGTCATTAATGCATCACCTCAAAAATGACTCTTTAAGAAGAAAGTGGGTACATTATATCAGAAATGTGATGCCGATTGGCAGATAGGTTATGGGTGTAAGGAATATTGATATAAAAAAGTTATGATCTGTAGCACTAAGTTTTGGTACTAGGAAGAAGAAATTAGGGTGTTTAAACTGATGAGAAATCTTTATAAATCCATAAATGAATAACCTATCACCAAACTTTTTAAATACCCCCAGATTTAATGTAGAGGTGTGCGAGAACTTGTAACTTCGAGTATTTGATCAAGTGTTTTACTATTTGACCTCGATTCGAAGCTGCCGTAACTAGTTAGATTGAGTAGTTGTATTTCTCAAACTATTATTACATCTTATGTAAGTTTTAAAAGTTATGAATGAAAACTGTGCATTTCCTTTTGTTTTATTTTATCCTTAATGATACTTTTTATATACATAATTATGAATTAAACAACACATCGTTCTTCGCCAAATGAACTAGTCAACTTAGTTAACAAGTGGGTGTGAACTAGTTTGTTCATTATGATTTGAACTAGTTCAATTCAAAGTGGACAACAGAGCTGGGAAGATAGCAATCACACCTCTGATGACCGACTCTTCAGTCAGTTTATAGTTGTAACCTAACTTAAAATTGTAGTAACTTTATGACGCAAGAACCCCTTTCTTACTATCCCCCTATACACATACATAGCTACACTGAACGAACAAACTACCAAAGATTAGTTCTACATAGAATGAACTAACCACATGAAACAAACTCAAACTCTTTATAGGGCCAAAATCAACAACAAACAAACTCTATGATATAAATGTAAACAAACTTCACTAATTTCATGACAAACACTAAACAGAACGAGTTGTATAGAGACATTTAAAATGGTTTACTTACAAAATTATGGAAATTGAAGATGCTAACAATCAATTGCCGAGACCAGGAACGAGTGTACTCCAGAAACATTCCAGAGCCTAGGCCCAGGCCGCACCAAACACCCATCAGCAATAATTTTGAACTACTGTATTTTGATAAAGTTGCGACAGACTATGGGGTCTAAGACTTGTTGTAAGAGTTCATTTTAAATTGAAAACAGGCGTAACGACCATGATACGATGTAGAATATTATAATATTCTTGATTACTAGAAAGATATAGAATTACATTTGGATGATTATATACTATCCAGCCACTTTGACCTACACTTTCTCACATCACATTACTCATTAGTTAAAGAAAAGAAAAAGGTTAAACTAAACATGTCAGGTAATAATGTAGGAAGACAGGAAATGAACTGAAGAAAAATAAAAGGTTTTATCTACCAAACACTAAGTTGAATACAAAATTATTGTGTTCAGTTCAGATATATCACTAAATATATTTTATAACAAAATTACAAACTAGGCAAAATTTAATATAAGCTTAGGATTGTATCTGCATTTTACAGTTGTTTTGTACGAACAGGAATTTCTTCCAAATACTCACTCGAAAATACTCGATACTTTAAAAAAATGCCAACTACTCAACTCTGCTTAAACCTAAAAATCACTATTCGCACACTCCTATATTTTAGACATTAATAGGTTACTCACCATCAATATTTAGCATCATTTTCCACTGAGATGGTCTCACTGATTGGTGAAAGCCAAACCAGACTTCCCGACCACCACCTAGGGGGTGGTAGTACCCATCAGGAGACGAGAAGAACGAGCGCCCCACAGGTGTGTACGTCATTGAAGGGAGGTGACGCATTACCACATCCAACGCCTGTGCATTAGATAAATTAAGCGAGTGGGTGTTAGGACAAGAATTTCAATAAAATAACAAGAAATTAACCCCATTTTGGAAAGTAGGCCACTGAAACTAATTACAGTTGAAATAATTTAAACATTATCGATACTTCCGATAATTGATAATAATTTACGACAAATGTAAACTATTTAACAAAAATATTAAGAATAAAAAAACTGTTTCCTTTAAATTGATTCTCTAATAACGACCCATAAACTAATTTTAAAATAAATTTCCTTCAATATTGCAATAAAAAGACTTTCATAAAATTTACAATACAATTTTACATGACCAATAAAGAGAGCATTTTGAAGATCCCTTTAAATTATTTTATTCGAAGATAAGATTTTCTTTCAAGAGCAAATAACATCTTTCTACGATAAAAACAATTTATTCATTCTTAAAGCCTCCTGAGCTGATATATATATATAACAAATAATAAGGTTAACGTACCTTTTGTCGTCTTCAGCTACAAAATCCTATTTGTTGGATAACCGGTTTCAGAGTAAAAACTCCATGTTCACATCCATTGTACGTTGTCAAAAGTCACATTAAAAACATTATACAAAAATTTAAAAAAAAATTAAAAAACCAATTTTTTCTCCCAGGTTTTTAGATGGGCTTAAGATCCAACTTAAGGGTCTTTTCACAACGTTCCTCTCCATCCAGCTCTTGTTCAAGTTGTTTATAATATCTGCCCTACCGTGAAAATGCTTCCTTATTTTGCTTCCAAATGTTATAAGTAGATACTATTTATGTTCTCTTTTAAAACACACTATAATATGTTATAAATCAAACTAAACCTTCATGAATCTGAGCAAATAAGAACCTGATAATAACCACTATAAAACAGTTGGTACACCATACTTTGATCTACTAATACTACATCACTACATACAAGACAGCACATTTTAGCAAAAGCGCTTGTGCGTCTATAAACTATACAACCAACATCAAAATTATAGTTAAAGACCTATTATAGTTTCAGATTTGGTAGAAAATGTTTACCGAATCCAATCTTAATTTATAAAAGTGTATTTTCTTCACAATAATGTCATACAAGTTTTGCAAGTTCTTAGATAAGAATTCACAATATATGACTAACATAACAAGTAATATAATACAAATTTTTACATACTAAAACTATAAATATATCTGCCTAACATGACATAATCCGTAACACATAATAATTCTTCTCTAAAAACAAAAGTTATCTCTTCTTAACAAAAGACATGCAACCGATACCAATCCTAAACTTGTCTGACAGTGCACAGAAGAGGCTGGTGGTACCTTTTTATAAGAAATGTTTGGTATATACCAATCCTAAACTTGTCTGACAGTGCACAGAAGAGGCTGGTACCTTTTTATAAGAAATGTTTGGTATAACATTTGTTACGTGTCTTGGGATTGAAAGAATATTTTTGCTACGAAAACTGTACGGCAGGAACATTCCAAAAAGACTTAAACTTAGAGGAGAAGGTTGAATGATGAGTAATATATTAATGAAAATCTAACCAAATATTTTCATTACCTACTCCAATTATCAAGCTAATGGATTTATACTCAAACCAAGGATTTCAAATCTCACCTAAACTTATGTAATAGGAGATATAAGGCATCCCAACCTTATGAGAAGCTAAATCTCTAACCAAACACAAACAATAGATGGTATTTAAATATTACAATGGCGGCCACTTTAACTTGCCCACGTACCATTCGTCTTCAGGACTTACTCACCCACACAAAAACAGCACAGGTAGGTTAGTTTATAATCAAGTCGTCGCTATTACCCAATAGATGCATTTAAGACACAACAAAATGAACACCATTTTTTTTTTAAGCATTTTCTGCAGTCGTTTCAACAAACAGACAGAGTTTCTATTTTTACTGTGTAGATGGCAAGGGAGGGAGTATTTGTAGATTTCAACACAATTTACAACAGTAATTCAGTAGATGCCAACAAAGAATAATGGAATCAGCACAAAATTAGCAGCAAACTTCAATATAACATGTGTTAACCCTTACCCAGCGGCTTGCGCCTTTAGACGCAGCGTGTATAGGTTCTTGAGATGTTTCAAATTATGTTTGTTTATTTATTTTTTTTTTATCATATGTAAGAACATCTGCCACTTACCTTGTTTCTTTCCATTTAAACCAGCTGCTACCCATCACTAATAATCTCATCACACTCATTGATCATATGTTTTATCACATCAATTTAATTTAATTCAGTTCCCAATAATTTGCATACTCTATGTTTAATCATTTTATTAATAAATATTTTCCTTCTTAGATTTGGCATAATTTAATTTAAGAATTGGAAGTTGTTTTTTTTTTTTTTTTTTAACCTATTCCATTTTTCTAAAATATTTCAACATTAATTTAATTTTCTCATAATTTTAATATTTGATTTATTATAATACCAACCCCCACAACCCCTGGTGAAGTGAAGTGATCATCAAGCAACCAGTGACACATTGTTGTAATTGTGGATTGAGAAAGGAACTAGTAGCAGTGAGAGTCCATTATTAGCTTTGAAGGAGAGAAGATTCAGCCAGAATACAGTGACTTTATTTAGTGACATTCCCAATAAAAGTGTTTTTGTAAATCATTACAAAACTTTTATTTATTAAATTTGGCCACAAACATATTTAAATTTCCCAAAACATCAAGAATTCTAAGTTTGTGGTGAAGACAACTTTAAACTTAAATTTGGTGAGACCAGACCATAGACTAATTGCTGTGAAGATATTTCCCATTGAAAATTGAACTTTAAATTTGAACTTTCTCCCTATCTTTTCCCTTATTTGATTTTTTTTTCTGATACTGTTTTTAAATTATTCTCTTTTTCAAATTTTTAATTGGACAATTAAACATGATTAATATTAAATCTCATAAGAACATTGATGGCCAGCTCGACACCCCTTCCCTGAGGTATCTCTATGTTGTACCATTGATTTTACTATACATAGAAGATAGTTCCATTCAATGTTAAATATTGAGGCACGGAAAATGGGAGCGACCGTGCTGCAACCTGTCGGAAATTGCCTCCAGTTTCGACTGTTCGGTTGCACAGCCTGTGAGCAGTAAAGGAACTAATCACTCCCTCTCATTTCCCCATTCTCTCTCTCTTTCTCTCGGGACGCTCGAGAGGGGGGAAGTACTTGTATACTGTCCCCCCTCCATCTGTCTACAGTCAGTGTCGCCGATTGGCCTTGATAGTGGGTCAAACTGGGATATTGTTCCGTGCTGTGGTTTGTTTATCTTACACGGAAAGGAATCGCGATCTTTTATTTAGGCCTTAGGGCTTTGTGTATATGAAAAATGTTAGGGGTCATATTTTTGTTATTTTGTCAATGTAAATAACAGTGTGTTAAAGATGTTTAGTTAAAACATTACGCATTATCTAAAATTTGAAGTGCATTTGATAACAGGTAAGAGCACAGCCTACATATTTAATTACATATGTTAGATTGTATAAAAACTTGGCAGAATAGATCACGAACAGTTTTAAGTTTTATTGTTATAGTAGGGCTGCAGTTTGCGTTTGTATAACGACTTAGGCCTATGTAAAAAAATTAATCAATAAATATAATTCATTACTGTAATTCCATTCATATACGTATCGGATATGCATAGGAATACCCAATATATTATGTTAAAGAGATGCTGGCGCCTGCTGACGACTAAAAATGTCATATACAGTATTCATAAACTGTTTTCTGTTCGTTTATTATTTATTAAACAGCTTTAATATTACACTGATACCACTAGATTCGCGTCTGGCTCTAGCCGCCGAATAGATAAGACGCGTTGTCTCGTAGCTCAGCAATTATAGGCTCTTGCACGACAATTCTTGTTGCCATGTGTATAGTATGGTACATTTTTTCTGCGAATTTATGCTAATAAATTTGTTACTTTAACAATGTCATCTAACTGTGGTGTGAGTGGTAAACTGTGTTCGGAGGGAGATGTTCTGAATTGTGCCGGAACATGTGGGAAAGCTTTTCACACGAAATGCGTCAAGGACGACGTGGAGGGTAAGAATCATGCGTAGATCATATTTTTGTAAGATATAGATAAATAGATAGTTTTAAAAGTGCTGTTTTTGATTTTGGCATCACTGATCATTGTATAGTTGGTCTTTATTGTAAAAGTAATAAATTTAAAATACTTGATAAGTTTACTTACAACGATTCTGCCAGTAACTTAGTTAAAAGAGATATTATTGATTATAATATATTAAATGTTTATTTGCACAAAGATAATTGGGACGATGTTTACTCAGAAAATGATGTAAATACTGCGTATTGTAAGTTTATTGATATTTTAAGTAATTATATATTTAGAAGTAGCAAGAAAAATGGTGGTAGTTCTAAATTGTTAAGTCCCTGGATAACACCAAACATTTTGCATAAATTTAAGAGACGTAAAAAATATATATAAAATTTCTAAGACCATATGACAGTTTTTCAGAATTATTTTGCAAAATATACTATTAAATTAAAAAATGTGATCAATAAAAAAAATGTATTATTCAACATTATTAGAGAACTGTAAAGGTGATGTATCTGCGCAGTGGAAGGTAATAAATAACTTAACAAGTGGTTCGTCAAGGAAAATAGTTCAGCTAATTGAATTGCCAAACGGTGCGTGAGCCTTCAGTCATTGCTGATAAGATAAACAATCACCTTATCGCAATCAAGTCTAGCCGTCCAGATGTTGTACATTCCAATACCCTTCCACCTCTAAGTCCTTACTATTAACATTCTTTCTTTATAACTCAACCAGATGTAGATGAAATTAAGAGTATTGTTAAATTAATAAACATTTCTATTATTATTTCAACTCAACACTAGTATTATGTTTTGAACAATTGATTTTGTACATAACATGTACATGTGGGACAAAATTAATATATACTGTACATCTCAAATATAACCTTTCATTACCAACATATTTTCACTTTGACTAGAGAAGTGATTGAAAGGTGTGGGTCGAACCTATAAAGCAAATGCATGATTTTGTTATAGGTTATTATGGAGTCTATTACGGAACGTAAAACTGGTTGTCGTAAGACATGCTCTATGACTGGCTGTGATGTCAACCAAGCACGGTTCCCTGGACTACACTTTTTTAAATTCCCCGTCCCTAGACCAGCTGTTTGTGAACAGTGGATTGTGAATTGTGCCAATGAAGCACTCGATTCACTCCCTCAAACAGCCCTTAGGGCTAAAGTGGTATGTGAAAAACACTTTACGAAAGACAGTTTCACTAGTACATTGAAGACAAGGCTGAAATTAAATGCCATCCCAACGCGTCTACCATACCCTTCTTCACCAGTAACCCCTGTATCAACACCTGCTCATTCTGTTGAAACATCGTCAACTTCCCCCATTGCTAAGACACCAACCAAAACAAAGCGGTCTCTTTTTAAAAGCCCGATTCAAGACATTAGTACTCCAATATACAAAAAGTATAAAAGTTTAAAAGGTCGAAAATCAACACCTTATAAAAATAGGTCACCTGGAAGACAGAAGCTTTTGAAAAGGCTGAGAAATGCTTTGCAATCAAAAAAAAAGTTTCAGCAGGCACTTAAAAGAACTGAAAAAAAATCGCCAAACAGACCTACCGATTTGTTGTTAAGGACAATACAGTCCTGTTTGCCTGAAAAAGTGGCTTTGTTTGTTTCAATGCAGTTAAAGCATTCGGAAAAAAAAGTTCCATGGACAGAGGAAGAAAAGAAGCAAGCCCTAGCAATGAGGTACGCATACATTCAATAAAAAAAAATATATTGTTGGACCTTTAAAAGTTATACCTCATTTTAAAGGTCATTGTTTTTACAGTACAAAAGTGCAAACCTGAGGTCAAAAAGATGACCCATTCACAAAATACAGCGATTCAAAGAATTTAATGTCATATTACTAGTTCTTCTCAGTTATACGGCTATTTATTTAACAGTTTCAGGTCCCTGTTGCTGAGTATGTTATTGATTGTTAATAATCGTAACAAATGACTGCGTTATAAAAATAGATATGCTATTTAACTAAGATAAAAATAAGAAACATTTATTAAAAACACTTTTGACAGTAGGTTTACCTAAAAATAGTTTAATAATATTATTATAATAATTTGTTACTTATTTTTGTCAAATTTAATTTCTCATATTCAGTTAGATAAATTATAGCTCTACGCAGCAATAGATCTTGCCTTAGTCTTCAGCAGTGTTAGTTATATAACATTACATTCTTTGAGAGGCTATATTTTCTGACTGAGTCATCCTTTTGATCTCAGGTTTGCACTCTTGTGTTTTACAAACAAAGACCTTTAAAATGAGGTATAGCTCGAGATAGGCTTACATTTAACATTTTTAAGACTTCCTTCATGTGCCATCCCCCTGGATATGCAAAAACAAGTAAAATATGTCCATGTGTTTAGTATAGCGACATGAACATAACTACAACGTTTCATTACCTTTCTTTTAATAGTTTTAAAATTAATAAATACATTCCAGACTTTATCCCAACCCTGACAAAAATTTTTTGAGTGGCTAAATTTTACAATAAAATGAAATTTATATTTTTATTGGTTTTTGTATGTTTCACCTTTGTTTCTCTACAACATAATTAATATGTATAACGTTACCAAGCACTTATAATTTTAATAATCCTATTATTGACCTTGGTAGTTTTTATTCCAAACAATGACAAACAGTATAAGAGTTATTCAGACATTTTCTTGTTACAGTTAAATGTGCACAGACTATATTATAATTAGTTTGAATATATCTTAATTTAGAAATTTATTTATTTTTAAACTTAGTTCATTGCTTAGGTACAAGTCTCCGGCCCTTTATGATCAGATGAGGAGTGATGGGTTTTCTCTGCCAAGTCCTACAACAATAGCTCGCTGGTTGCAGGTAAGCTTAAAAGCGATGAAGTCAATCAATAAATATTTTCCATGGCATTTAAATAATGTTAAATTAAAGTTTTTCTTGTATTAACTTTTGCATTTTTTTACACGTAACATGTCTATGTTTTTTTAATTATTGCTACTTGATATCAATTTTATTGTTAGGTTGTGGACTTAAGACCTGGAATGTGCAATGAAATCTTCCAATTGCTCAAATCGAAAGTGGAACATATGTCCTCATGGGAGAAGAATACAGTCATCATGTTTGATGAAATGTGTATTAAGTCAAGCCTTGAATATGACTCCAAAAGGGATTTAGTGGAAGGTAACTCAAATTAACTATCATTCTATGATATTCATTATGTTCTCATATTTAAGTCATATATGAAACAGCCTTTAAATTATCTACTCTACACACGCACGTACACGCGCACAGACAGTTAATTTGAAGACACCAAAAACACCAACGAACTGGACACCACCCACCCCCTTAACTTCAATAATAATTTATCAACAAGTTAGAGCATTGATTTAATATACAGAGATATTGTCTGTATAGTAAAATCAATGGCTATAGTTGTAATTTGTAAAAAGTATTATTTTATTGTTTTAAACTATATTAACATAATACAGGAAATAAACTGTGTTTATTAACAACGCTAATTGAATTGATGTTTAGGTCTGTTGGATCTGGGAGACATGGGAAGAAAACCACAGCCTGGATCTCACATTCTTCTGTTCATGGCACGCGGGCTCTTTAATAAATGGAAGATGCCCATAACATACTTTGTCACGAACAGCAATGTCCAGGCCAATTCAGTTTGCTTGCTGATTAAGCAAAACCTTACAACACTAACAGACATAGGGTTGAAAGTTAGGGCAGTTGTATGTGACCAAAGTTCTGTCAACCGGAAGGCCTTACATCTCCTTGGCATCACAAAATCCAAGCCCTATTTTACCACCGAGGGACAGAACATTTACTTCATCTACGATTTCCCACACATTATCAAATGTATTAGAAATAATTTTATGAAAGGAGTAATTCAATTTCAAACTTCTGAAGAAAAGGCCAATAATGACAAAACAACTACCGGGTCAGCGGATTGGCGACATGTTGTTTTATTATACAATACTGACATTTCATCGGAAACTGCCAGATCAACACGACTAACAGAAAGACATTTACATCCAAATTCGTTTCAAAAAATGTCTGTAAAACTTGCCACTCAAGTCTTCAGTCATTCTGTGAGCTCGGCAATGATTTCAGCAGCAGAAACAAATCAGTTGCCACCAGAAGCTAAGAATACAGCAATGTTCCTTGACAAATTAAACAATATATTTGATTCGATGAACAGCTATGGCAAATTTCACCCTAACCCGAACAAATGCAGTATTTCAAATTCATGTAATGCCCATCTTAAAGTCCCCCTGGCAAACTTAAAAAGTGGTTTATTGTGGGTGAGGACTTGGAAGATAAAAAACAGTACAAGACGACCCCCGAGTTTCGATGGCATTGAGCACAGCCTCAATTCAACCATTCTCCTATGGAATAACTTGAAGGAAGATGGCGCAACTTTCCTTCTTACTGGACGGCTAAATCAAGACCCAATTGAAAATGAATTTTCAATTGCAAGACATAAATGCGGGTATGTACAATCTACTTTGCAATAATGTAACTGTAAATATTATTACAATTTATTTTATTTTTAATGACTTTATTGCGCCTATCAAACATTATTTTCATATCAGACATGACAACATGTCACATGACCATCGAATGGTTAAAAACAACGTTTAAAGAAGATTTATACTGAATTTAAAGCTTAATAGATTAATTTATTTGAGCGTAGTAAACGTATATTAAACCAATATTTGATTTTGTAATTAATAAGCTAGACCTAACAAGCATGCATTTTCAGGTACAATAGAAATCCATCAGCTCGTCTTTTTAGACAAAATATGAGACACCGAATTCAGGCAGCTCTTATGAAACCCCCAGCTGGAAGTAATTGTCAGCCTGATGATGATAATTTATTGACCACTTCCATGACCATGACCATTCACGAACCGTCCACTAGCGTCCAGATAACGAAGTCTCCTGCTATTGAGAATGAAACACTGGCGCAACCGACAAGTGATGAAGACGATGAGGATTTTCTTAGGATTCCTGAGGATTTCCAAACAAAACAAAACTCACTAGAAATGTCTTCTATAAGGTAAGCATTTTGTTTTTGAACTAGTGAAGTGAATATTGTACCAAATTCCTTAAAATGAAATAGCAATGTAAAGCTGTTATATTCGTAGATTTTTAAAAGTTTGTTTGTTTTAGAATGTGGATGTATATTTTACAGATATTTCGCTGGCTACGCAGTTCGGGCTTGTTTAAAGCGGTACCAATGTAAAGACTGCGAGAAGCAACTGGTCCAGCAGCCTGATGTCTCGGTACCCACAACATCAGGTGACTTAACAAGACATAGGGAATATAACAGAAACGGCGACGACTCCTTTTGCTTATTGTATGTGAATGACCAAACAGCCAGAGCGGTCCACACAGCGCTGACTGTGGTCAACAAACATATGCATAAGTATGTCCACACAATTGGACTATTAAAAAAGATTCTACTAAAAGCCAAGCAAATAATTAACATGGAAGACACGCAATGGATGAGAACGTCCGACGAATGTCGTCAACACCGTAGTTTTATCCTAAAAAAAGTCATTTCAGCGAAGCTAAAAAGAAAGCTTCAGGAAATTTCTAAACATATGAGGCAGCCAGGAAGTAAAAATGACGGATTTTGGAGGAAAGTTCGAAACCTCTCCAATGATTAAAGTTCGTTCGGAAACGTCCAAGATGCACCTTAGCGTTATAAATAAACTTATAAAAATTATAATTTCGCTTACCACTCAAATTACTACGTCTCATATAAAGTTTTATTTCTTAGACTTCACATTGTTACATTTTGCCATGGTTTAAAAATGGAGATAAAGAGAAAATATCTGCTGTATTGATGATTTCATAAATAGTGGCGGAGTCATAAAATGAAAAAGAAAAAAAACATACACACATACAATTCGACTGCGTTGCCGAAAATCCTGTAATACCTCACTCTCTGGCCGTTAACGAGTTGCGCGCAATCCTACCTGCGTTAATTGCTATGTCCCAAGGAGGCCCCAAACCAGTACTCGAGTTGCGCGCAATACCGATTTCAGACAGTCCGTCCAGTCTTGGCCGCTCAAAAATGCAACTTAGACCACAAGCTATGCTATATAAATATTTCCGTAAATATCACAATCCGTCAAAAATAACTTGAATTGTCTGTCACTGGTCTGATTCCGAATAGCACCAAACTTATACTACAAAATAAGCACATATCTGCTTATTCTGTGCTTATAACTTCTTGGTTATTGGTAAAATATAATAATTATCTATATCAGCTGAACTTGTTTCCAAGATGACAAATTCATAATTTCATTTTATTCTAACAACAAAAGCGTGACAATATCTGAATTGATTTTGGGCTTGAATTTGAAAGAAAAATTTTTTTTTAAATGGATAATATTTTTATTAAATATGTTATTTTTAAAAAACTACCGTTTCAAAATATACAATATTACTGTAGCATAAAAAAGTTTGCATGTACAGTAAGCCTGTGTGAAATCTCAGATTATCGATTATTGTGGTGTACTAGACTAACAATCATCGCTTATCCTTTGTTTTTCCTGTAACGTTTTAGGTGCAGCTCGGATGTTTGTCATAGGACCCTCTTCCTATCTCTCATTAGTGATTTAAATTATCACCATAATTAATGTATGTCCTAATTAATCTAATGTGTTGCTAAATAAGTGTAAATAATATAATTTGTTTGACTTTTATTTATGTTTTTAACTGCAGATGTTTAGTATAAGTATGTTTGCCATTCATTTAAATGTTAATATTAATTACAATAATTTTTAATCATGTATAGCCTAAATAACTCCCCACAGATTTAGAGTTGAAGTGTTTGGCTATTAATAAAGAGCCCTGTTCTTCTAATTAGGATTAATTTAATTTACCTTATTTGAAAGTGTATGCTTATCATTAATATATATATTTGGTGGTGGCTTCAGTTTGAAACCATATTATTACAGTTCTGCACAAAACCCAAAGTTACGTATTATTTTTTAACTATATTATTGTTAATTTGTAATAGTTATTTGTTTATATAGTTTTGTTAGTTCTGTTTTGTTAGTTGTTTATATAGTTGTTAGTTCAATGGAAACATATCACAACAGTGGAAAGTAATAAATAGTTTGACAGGAGATGCCTCAAACAAGAACATAGAGCGCATTGAGTTACAAGACGGAACAATCACGACAGACCCAGCGTTATCGCATACGAGATAAACAAATACCTTATCGCTGTCCAAGCCGACCGACCTCGTACAGTTCCCACATCGACTCTCCCACCTATTCGTTCTTATCCACAATCATTCTTTATAGAGTCAACTACTGTAAATGAAATAAAACAAATAGTGAAAAATTTTAAAAATAAAAATGAACAGGTTTTGATACGATTTGTGTTCATTTATTAAAATTCATTATAGACGAAATCGCTTCAGTACTGGTAATTAACGTCAGTTTTAGTACTGGCATTTTCCCTGAAATGTTGAAGTTAAGTTCAGTTGTTCCAATATTAAAGAAAAATAATTCTTTAATTTTAAAGATTAATTTAATTAATAAAAAATAATTATATTTTCAGGAATTTTAATATTGATATAACATAAAATGATTTTTTTTCTTGACTAGAAGCCATTGTCATGAAACACATGTACAACTCTCTTGTTCACGTTTTTGAATTATTTGTGTCAATAGTTTTAGATTATTTTTATACTTTAATTGAATTATATTTTCAGGAATTTTAATATTGATATAATATAAAATGATGTTTTTGTTTGTTTTGTTTTTGACTAAAAGCCATTGTCATAAAACACATGTACAACTCTCTTGTTCACGTTTTTGAATTATTTGTGTCTATAGTCTTAGATTATTTTTATACTTTAATTGAATTATATTTTCAGGAATGTAAACACTGCAGGGGGCGATTGTATGTCTTATATTATGCAATTATATGTATTGCTAGACTCATATGTTTAAATGTGTTTTAAATATATATTTTTTTCTTTAATAAAACTGGTCACATAACTCGATATAGTGGCCAGTTAATTTCCAAATAAGTACTATGTAAATGGATAATTGTCATTATTAGTTGGAAATAAATTCATTTCTTCATTTATTCTTGGCATTGTTTGTTCTGTATATTCTCACTTGTGTAAATAAGTCATATTCGAAGTGTTATAATTAAAAATGCCACAGAGTGCGGCTATAGTTTATTTTGTTATTATTTAGACTCTGTAGTAACACCAAACAATGAAATATTTTACAAACAATCATGTAATTACTTGGAACCAAAAAAATATGTTAATGTTAAAGACAGTAATAATAAAACAGACGTTTATAGTAAAAAGATAAATAATGCTATTTTAAATTAAATGCCTATACACAGATTGTCAGGCCATAAGATGAAAGCTATTTTTATCTTGTATAGAAGTAGATTAGTGGTTTTGTTATGATTTTTTTCTAACCCTATCATGACATTTGAATCTAACCTGGGTTTTATATTTTGCCCAGTATTATTCTATATAAATATCATAGGCCTATTTCAATATTTATTTTGCCAAAGATATAAATAATGTCACATTTTTTAATATTTCACTATATTACATATTCCTGGAATATTTGCAGATTAATTTCTTAATTGAAATGGGAGTCATTGATTGGATTTGAAAACAATTTATTTTTTAATCAATTACCGAATACGAAAAAAAATAATGATTGAGTCCAACAGTCGATTTAATCACCTAATCGATGGTTAAAATGCAACGAATAAAGATTTTTCAGATGGGCTATATAATATGAAAATGTTTACTTAAATCAGCAGTAATTATCGCCAGCATTGCCGATAAGTTAGTGGTCTATTCAAGTTTGTCTATTTACAAATACAAGGTGTGTTAATCATATAAATCAACATGGTGTTTTCATTTATTCAGTTATAAATATTTCTTTATTCAATTTGAATGTCAACTGAGTTTTACTGTAATAGTATCAACACAGTATTCTTTATTATTTGAAAGAGATGCAAGCAAATATAAAAACAGAGAACCCGGATAAACGTTGGCAATATGGAATAATGTAAACAATTATCTAAGCAGGATGTTGTTTGTGTGCGTGACCTGAGGAAGGAGAGGGCGGGGCGGCTGTCTGGAGAATGGGAGAGTGGGTTAAGGGGAGGGGAGGGCGGGGCGGCTGTCTGGAGAATTGGAGAGTGGGTTAAGAGGAGGGAAGTGAGAGAGAGACGTAAGAGCGTGCGAGAGAGAGAGGAAATAGGGCTATGCGCAGCGCAGCGTGGGGCCTCAAAACAGTTTTGGGGCCTCGCCACAACTCTCCCATATGGATGGAGTATCTCTTTATATAGTAAAATCAATGGTTGTACTACCGAGTATGTTTTCAGCCGGAGCATAAACCAGAAGAAACCAAGTTGTAAAGCAAGAAAGAAGATAAAAGCAAATTAAATAAAGACATTTTATTAACATAGTATTTCACTGTACAACTGGTTATCTTATTGTATCAATACACTTCATTATTCCTTGTTGTACCCTGTGTGTGTGTTTTTCATTTATTTATTTAGTTTAAGCAGCAAATAACAACAGTAAATATTTATCCAATACTATCATCATATATATATATATTTTTTTAATTGTTAATTTTGGCGCCCAAATCGTGTTGGCCAGTTCAATGCCTTATGAGATTAGGTATACAAAAACAACTTCCAAGTTATCCCAAATCTAGGCCTATGTGTAATATTTATATGTTTGATATATCACCCATTATAGGTATCATAAAACCATCACCACATATCAAACTCTCATCACAATATAAGATTATTAATAGCCATGTCCCACAAACTTTATAATCTTAGAAATAGGCCCAATACAACAGATGAGACCATGGAGGACGCCATTGAAGAAGCTAGCCAAACAAGCCAAACACTAACAGCTACATCTGACAATTATAACACATCAACATCTAATGCAAACAATACAGATATAGCTACGAACACAAATAACATGAACACAAATAATGACATAGACATTTTATTTAACGAAATTCCGGCAGGAGAAGTATTTTTAGGATTTGACATTCCTGAAGCGGAGACGGCAGACGCCATGACAGTGGCGGCGGACAATGTAAACAAACAGCTCCGACCATCTCAACCAACCAGCCAATGGGTACACAGCACGGCATCATGGGACGGCGTTACCATGACAACGACCACCAGCACCAATCCAGTAACTACAGTCAACATAACAGCTGTTGAGTTAACGACGACGGCAGCGATGAATGAACCGATGACGTCACCCGCACATTCCATTGCCATTCATTCTACCGCGACGGACAAACAACCGGCTAGCGCAGATGCGAATACCGATTTGCTTTCACAAATTGCAGCACTTATAAAAGACAGTTCTTTAAAACTTGAATACCGTTTAGAACAAAGTAAAAATGAATTAAAACAAGAACTTAAACAAGACAACTTAGAACTAAAACAAAATTTAAATCATAACCTTAAAATATTTTCTGAATATATTGAAAGTAAAATCGATCACTTAAGCCATAAATATGACGAAGTCAAATCTGACCTTGACATAATTAAACTTACACGAGCCGAACAAAATAATAGAATGAATCACTTGGAAACAAATTTCGGCAACGAAATCCAAAAACAAAACCAGCAGGTCCGTGACGACTTAAACAAAAATATTGCAATCCAGAATGATAACATCAAGAAAGCCCTTGCTAACAACACTACTTACGTTATAAATACAGTTGACATTAGATTACTTAATCACGTCACTGCTTGCCAGACAAACATTATCCAACAAAAGGAAGAATTGACTCACCAAATTCAGGACAGTACGAAACAAGTATTAACACAAATATTACCAATTACACAAAAACAAGGAGAAGATATTGATACATTAAACAAACTTGTACACACCTTTGGTAATAGAATCACCAACGTTGAAGGTCAAGTTAGTAATGGAGTTATATCAGGCACACCGAATATTTATGTCACATGTACCGGCAACGGCACCCATGCAACCGACAATAGTCCACCAAAATTTTACGGGAGAGCCCAAAACCCTAAGGAATTTTTACATAAACTAAAACGCTTCTATGAACGAAACATAACACACAACAAACCAAACAACGACTCGGAACACTTGCGGGACATTATTGAACAATGTCTAGAGCAACATGCTGCAAAATGGTTCGACCTGATTAAGGAGGAAATCCGCAACTGGTCAGATTTTGAACATAACTTTACAAACAAATACTGGAGCCGCGAGATCCAACGAGGAGTAAAGCAGCGTACAGAGGTCGAAAGATACCGGCCCGGAGGAAAGCTGCCACGAGCAGAATACTTCATTGAACGAGTATTGACATTACGATCCATCACTCCACCAATCAGCGAGGATGAAATCATAAATATTCTTTCGGAACACTTTTCCGAGTTGATCCAATACGCCCGAAGAGTCCAGAATGTGAACACCGTCACCGAGTTCGAATTGCTACTCCAAAGAGAAGATATTAAGGACGCACACCAGCGATCGAAAACTACCAGTCAACCGAGAAACGAACCACCACCACAGAGACAGTTTCAGCACCAGCCAGGAAGCAGACCTCCAAACAGCCCTCCTAGAAACCAGTATTACCGCAGCGATGGACAACAGCAACAAAGACGACCAACCTACAACAACGGGCACCTCAACAACTCTTCACCTGGATACCGGAGAGAATACAATAGAAGACCCAACTACAGAGGAAACTTCAACCAACATTACAACTGGGGCAACAATTCATCAAATCGAGACAACCAGCAATATCCCAGCCGAAAACAAGCACAAATATGCTCTGCCATAATAGAAAGGAGAAACCCAACGACTAGTTCACCTCCCAGTACTACAACAAGTACTGCGCTTTTAAACGCCTAAGCACTGACGAGTCCCAAGGCCTAGGTAAACTTCCCTTGTTTTATAATCATGGATTTCTATCCTCAGATTCCTCAGTGCAAAACACAAACCTCGGATTTCAAAGGCCTTCTAATTTAGATAATAATGTAAATAATTCAAATCCAATATTAACCCTTAGTAATATATTTTGTGACTGTGACTTTTTACTAAATGAAGATCCTGAAACTAATAAAACTGTAGAAACAGCAAACAACATAAAATGTCCAGAGATTAATATTTTAATAAACAATGTGCCTACTTCCGCACTCATAGACACGGGTGCCAACATCTCATGTGTCTCAGAGCAATGGATAATAGAGAATAGGAGTAGATTAGGACGATATGAAGAATTACCTTTAACTGGCATACACATCAAAACTGCCGTCAGTGTTAAATCAAAAAGAGTTTCTAAGATATTAATGCTTACAGTTAATGTCAACGGTGTGGAAACTAATTTGCAACTAATCATGGTACCAAACCTCGTTCATAATGTAATTATTGGAATAGATACGATAAGACTGTGGAAGATGGAAATAAACTTTGATAGAAAAACATTGAATATAAACATAAATAATACTGAATTACTATTGGAGTTTGACGGGTGCAACCACGATGGAATCTTATGTTACTTAATGAACGACAATGATGTTGAATACAATGAAATGTCGGCATACGACCAAAACTTAGAAAGAACCTATATTTATGATAATTTTGAAACTTATAACGATACCACCCCTTCCTCCACAACGAACCTACAAGACAGGATAAATGCTGAGATAATAGAAGAAACTCTGAACCAGAACGAACTGCTCAACAACGAACAAAGGACTCAACTCACCGATCTACTTTTGAAGTATCAAAATACATTCTCTGATGCTCCTGGACTCTGCAACAAGTACCAACACAATCTAGAAGTTAAAGAACCTGAAACCTTCAAATGTCAATCCTATCCCGTACCTTTAGCCCATCAGAATGCTGTACTACAGGAACTACAACGAATGGAACAACTCGGGATAATTGAACGAAGTAACAGTACCTTTATCAACCCTATTATACCCGTAATTAAGAAGTCAGGTGAAATTAGATTGTGCTTAGACGCACGTAAAATTAACCAGTTAATTACCCCAGATTATGAATGCAACCGTAGCATAAACGAACTCCTAGCTAAAGCATGTAACTCTAAATGGCTCACTAGTATTGATCTAACCGCTTTCTATTGGCAAATACCATTAAATTTTAAGTCCCGCCAATACACAGCTTTTCAGTTCAGAGGGAAGACTTACCATTATAAAGTTACTCCTTTCGGTATCTCTACGTCCCAAGCCGCTTTAGTGAGAGCCCTAGATAAAGTCTTCGACAATGAAGTGGAAAATTTCACCTTAATTTATGTGGATGATATCTGTATAATTAGTCCCAATTTCAAAGACCATTTAACACATATTGATTATATCCTTAAGAAATTGACTGAAGCCGGAATGACCGTAAAATTCTCGAAGTCTACCTTCTGCCAGAACACTATACCTTTCCTAGGTTACACACTCACCGAATCAGGACTTTGTATGGACTCTAGTAAAATCAAACCTATTCTGGATTTTCCTTCACCGACTAACCGCAGACAGCTGAAATCATTTTTAGGATGCATCAACTACTATAATAAGTTCATCGACCGTTATGCAGAAGCCGTTCAACCTTTACTTCGCCTTACATCAAAGAAGACTAAATTCATCTGGACAGCAAAAGATGAGACAACCTTCAACCACATCAAACGTATGTTCCTCCACACCAACATACTATACCATCCGAATATCAACAAGACATTCTACCTGCAGACCGACGCATCGGACTACGCAATCGGAGGTCACTTATTCCAGTTGAAGGAGAACGGAGATAAGGCTGCGATTGTCTTCATTTCTCGAGCCCTGCAATCTGCTGAACTACACTACACCACCACAGAAAAGGAGCTCCTCGCCATCGTATATTGCCTACAGAAAACTCGCTACCTCATACTAGGGACAAGACTCAAGATACTGACTGACAATCATGCCATCACATTCCTCAAAACATGCAAACTCCGGAACAACCGCCTCACCCGTTGGATTCTTGCTATTCAGGAATACAACTTCGAAATCCAACACTGCAAGGGCGCAGAGAACTCTACAGCCGATGCACTCAGTCGAATCATCCATCCAGACACCTCACCAACTCAGCACCCACCTCAAGAACTATCAACTACATCCGAAGAATCTCCGACCCTCATCTACGCAACGCCTTATCAAATTTACCTGAACTACAGTCTGATGACCCACTCCTTAGGATTCCTTATGCTACCCTTAAACTTGACCAAAATGCTCCTCTCTACCAACAGACTTCCGAAAAATATAAGCTGGATAAAGAAATATTGTATAAGAAGCATAGGAACAACTGGCTGATCGCAGTACCGGAATCAATTATCAACCGCCTCATCTGGGAGTGCCACTATTTCTACTTACATTGCGGAGCGAAGAAATGTTTCTCCATACTGCAAGAATGTTTCATTTTTAAGAATATGGGACGAAGAATTCGGACTACCTTAGCCACCTGCGACTCTTGCCAACGCTGTAAAACCAACCAGCACCCACCACAAGGACTTGCAAAAGGAATAACTTGTAACCAGAAGAATGATCACCTCGCCATCGATATCATTGGACCATTACCCACTAGCATTGGAAACGTAAAATACCTACTCATCACCCTGGACATTTTTACAAAATTCGTCAAACTCTACCCCATGAGAACTGCCAATACACACACCATCATCAAGAAACTGTTTGAACACCACTTCATCAACTATGGTATACCCAAGAGGATTCAAAGTGACATCGGATCACAGTTTAAAAGTAAGGCCTGGCTTAAGAAGCTTAAAGAAAATGATATCACCCCCATATTTAGTCCTGTATACTATCCGTATTATAACATGGCAGAGAGACCGATAAAGGAAGTAAAGAGATGTCTACGCACCTACTGTGCACACCAACACCGTAACTGGGCACGGTACATACCTGAGATAAACACCTTCTTAAATGAGATTCATCACGAAACGACCGGCTTCACCCCAAATGAACTTCATCTAGGATTTAAAAGTGTTCGATTTTGGGAAAACTATGTCTCAAATCCTTTTACATCAGATATACCTCTGGAGAGAAAATTGTTTTTAGCCAAACAAAGGATAAAGGACAAGCAGAAGAAACGTGCACGTAAAGCCAACATGAAGATCCGACCTACTAATTTTAATTTGAATGATCTTGTACTTGTGAAAACCCATCCACTGTCGCATCCACTGTAGGAGAAACCGCCAAACTTTTTGAAGTGTACGAAGGTACGTTTAAAATTGACCAAATATATGGAACATCAACCTACGGAGTTAGAAGCCTTGATGGAAGACAGAAGTTTGGACCATACCACGTGTCTGCCATCAAACGTTACCTGTCCCCAACTCAAGAGGATATATGATTCAAATTAAGAACAAGAAACAAGTGTAGTTTACCTATAGACCTGTATTGTAAATATTGTATAGTAATTTAATTTTCTTTGTAACTTTGTATTTTCATATTTTGTGTTCATCCCATCAACCTACTCATCAATATGTATTTTGTAATGAATTTGTGATATGTACCCCTTGTCTAACAACTGTGTATGTGTAATAAAAACTGTGTACTACGACAAAGCCCATGTCTTGTTGAGAGGGGATAATTTCCTTAATCACCCAAGTAAACTAATAACCCATGATTTTCTCCTATGATTGCTCCGCTAAATCCCCAGTGCGAGAAGATTCCCCCCTAATAGACTGAGAGTCCTGTGCAATAAACTGTGCCAGTGAAACCACCTTTCCCCAGTTTCCCTTACTTCCCCTTTCCCTGGTGACTTTCCCCAGTTTCCCTTACTTCCCCTTTCCCTGGTGACTTTTCCCCTTGTGAAAAAAACTCAAGTCACTCATTCCCCAGTGCTATGTCCCAATAACCTCCACAATTCCCTTTATAAACTGTATAACCCTTCTTGTATATAATTTGTAATATTGTCAATTGTATTGTATTGTATTACAATACAACAATTGACAATTATATAATATATATTGATATTATATAACCGTCTGTGTCATGTATGTAACCTTCATCATTTTGTATTGTTAGTTTTAAAAAATTTTGTCTATGTATGTTTGTATCTGTTTGTTTATTATGTCAACATAATTTTCACATCATGTTCGAAATCTTGTAATGACTTTCAGTAATCCCTGCATATTCTGAGGGGATATTTGAGATGTTTCAAATTATGTTTGTTTATTTATTTTTTTTATCATATGTAAGAACATCTGCCACTTACCTTGTTTCTTTCCATTTAAACCAGCTGCTACCCATCACTAATAATCTCATCACACTCATTGATCATGTTTTATCACATTAATTTAATTTAATTCAGTTCCCAATAATTTGCATACTCTATGTTTAATCATTTTATTAATAAATATTTTCCTTTCTTAGATTTGGCATAATTTAATTTAAGAATTGGAAGTTTTTTTTTTTTTTAACCTATTCCATTTTTCTAAAATATTTCAACATTAATTTAATTTTCTCATAATTTTAATATTTGATTTATTATAATACCAACCCCCACATCCCCTGGTGAAGTGAAGTGATCATCAAGCAACCAGTGACACATTGTTGTAATTGTGGATTGAGAAAGGAACTAGTAGCAGTGAGAGTCCATTATTAGCTTTGAAGGAGAGAAGATTCAGCCAGAATACAGTGACTTTATTTAGTGACATTCCCAATAAAAGTGTTTTTGTAAATCATTACAAAACTTTTATTTATTAAATTTGGCCACAAACATATTTAAATTTCCCAAAACATCAAGAATTCTAAGTTTGTGGTGAAGACAACTTTAAACTTAAATTTGGTGAGACCAGACCATAGACTAATTGCTGTGAAGATATTTTCCATTGAAAATTGAACTTTAAATTTGAACTTTCTCCCTATCTTTTCCCTTATTTGATAATTTTTTTTTCTGATACTGTTTTTAAATTATTCTCTTTTTCAAATTTTTAATTGGACAATTAAACATGATTAATATTAAATATCATAAGAACATTGATGGCCAGCTCGACACCCCTTCCCTGAGGTATCTCTATGTTGTACTACCGAGTATGTTTTCAGCCGGAGCATAAACCAGAAGAAACCAAGTTGTAAAACAAGAAAGAAGATAAAAGCAAATTAAATAAAGACATTTTATTAACATAGTATTTCACTGTACAACTGGTTATCTTATTGTATCAATACACTTCATTATTCCTTGTTGTACCCTGTGTGTGTGTTTTTCATTTATTTATTTAGTTTAAGCAGCAAATAACAACAGTAAATATTTATCCAATACTATCATCATATATATATATATTTTTTTTTTAATTGTTATTCTATACCGCGGCTAGCGCTTTAAAACGCAATTTGCATATTTATCCCCTAAAATTATTTGTGACCTTTCCTTTTTGCCATTTCAACTACTGCGTTATGTTGCGCCAACGTTATTCAATACATTGATGCGTAAAAACAAGGGTTTTGTGTGTTATTGACTCGTTGGCTTTGATGAATGCCGCCACATACCTGGTTAGGAGGGGTCGCCTACAGCGGCTAGCGCCTGGAGGCGCGCCATTGTTTAGTCTACCGTCTGCCTCGCTCACTGCCGCCCGCGCTATTGTGTCTTCACTGTTTGACTTGTTCGTGTTTTACTTATTGTATATATTTTGTTTTCAATATTTTTTTATAGTTTATCAGTATATTTGTGTGTTTATTTAGTGTGTAAGTGTGTGTAATAGCTTAGTTTGTAAGATGGCAAATCCTGATGATCCAGAGTTTGATGAATTCGTTAGCAATCTAATGAATGCAACATGCTCGAGTGCTATGGACTTTGATGACTTAGCAATTCCGACAATCCCTCGTCAAAGATCTCGTAGCTGAAAAAGCTGCGGGACCGGTCGCGAGAAGGCGAGGACGGCAGCCGACGGGACCTCCCGAACAACGCTTGGATGAAAAGCAGCACTTTATGGACAGAAAACCAAAAGCAGTAAGATGTGTTGTCTGTGCCAAAAAAGGACAAAGGCGAGAAACAATATATTTTTGTAAAACCTGTATGTCAAACCCAAGCCTTCACCCAGATGAGTGTTTCGAGAAGTTTCACACAAAATCATTATTCTGGAAATAGGTATGTTGTTTATAAAACTATTATAACTTTGTAAAAAATAAAGATAAAAATGTAATATGTGGCTTTTATTTGTTGTTATTAACCCATATAAACAAAACTAAAATTAACATTAAAAATAAAAATGTATATTTTTTTTGTAAATGAGCAATAGCTAGTAATTTAGCTTAGCGCTTTAAGGGTTAAATTGGACACAGCTTGAAACTATGTTCAAAAATATAGTGCTGTACGAATTGTTTAAAGGTATAACATTATATTTAAGAACAGCTCCTACGAGCCTGTTTTAGAATGTATTTCTTTTCTCATTGCTTCTTTGGTCTCCTCATTTCTTCAAAGACTTTTTTCTAAAACTTGAAAAAAGTAGGCCTATTACAATGATCTTGCTAGGAGAGGCAAACCATGATCATTATAGTTCAAGTGATTGTTATTATAAAGATTCATATTTTGTTATTGATTCTCAGACTTATAGGACTGACAATAGACATACCCCAGACGGACTAGTTTTTTTAGAACTATTACATTTTGTTAAGACAACACTTAGAAGAGACATCTCACCAGTATGGCATCAAATGGAATTTGCCTGGTTCGCCCCTCCAGAGCTTCTTCTAAGGCAAAGAGTGATACCTGGGCCACCCACTTAATGGCTACCCTGAAAACTCTGTCCTTGCCTTCTCCTGGTAACGTAACCTGTGAACAAGAGGCAAGTAGTAATAGTGTGTCCTTGAAAATAACTACTCAGCCATTAAGAAACTGACAAAATTCATGAATTAGTCGAATGATCAAGTTTTTACTTTGAAGATTTTGATCTAATGTTTGGTCTATATACACTGAGAGTTGAGAGTGAGGCTCCAACTAGACTGTCGTTGTCACAAGAGCACCGGCAAATAAAAAATTGTATCCAAGTGGACCCTTGATTTACACCAAAACTGATTCATTGGCTGGGGAGCCGGCAGTCAAGTCAGGCTCAGACAGATAGAACAGTTCATCACTACAGCAACAGATGAACACTTATGAATCGGCCTAGCTCCTACTTCACACCAGCAGTGGGTGGAGCTTCACTCTCAACTCTCGTTGAATGGAACATACACTCACTGAGTGGTGAACACTCTGCTACCTTTTTGGGATGCAATAAACCAACAACATACAACTAATAATTCAAAATTTGAAACCCAAAAAAGCTATTTCAAACATGTACTTTTTATATACATTAAAAAAAAAAAAAAAAAAAAAAAAAAAAAAAAAAAAAAAAAAAAAACACACACACACACAAAAACAGGGTATATGATCTATCTGTTTACAGATTTAACATTGCTTTTACAACAAACATTTTCTCTATAACAAATGCTGGAATATCTTAGTTGTTTTTGGCGCTTAGTATGGTGAATAAGAATATGTGTATTCTGTAAAGACCAAGACTAGGCCTACTTAAAATAAACAATTGCAGAGTAACATGTAGTAAAAGAGACGAAGATGAATAAAATTTTCGGCTATGTTATATTGCATAGATTAATAGTCTTCACCTTATGATTCAACAGTTGCAAACTGAGAAAGTCTGAAGGTGTCAAAAACATAAATTAGTAAAACTGTTAATACTTACTTCAAGTTCCATCCTATCATTGCCAATAGGTAAAGGGTCTCTTGTGTACAAATTGTTACGTCCATCAAATACTGGTTTTAGGTTGCCAAAAATTTTGCTGTACGCGTGGACCATGGTCTCAATAATTTCTCTGTTTACTTTCCTCGGACATTTGTCTGGCTGGATGTTAATGTCGTAGTGATGTACAAACCCCCGTGGCATTGAAATTTGGAAATGGTTAGCTCGGAGACAAATTGGTCTTCCTTCTCGCCCGAGGTTCGGTCGCCGAGGGCATGTAAACACTGCACATCAAATAAATAAAATTAATGATGTAATCAGACAAAATTTAGTAAAATATGCCATTTATATAAATAAATAAATTTGCATGTTGAAATTATAAATTACCGACTAAAAACTTAAAATTAATTCCAATATACAGTAGAACTTGGATAATTCGAACCTGAAGGGACCAATGCGAAAATTCGAATTATCCAATACTTCAAATTAACCAAGTTGTATTTTTTATGTAACTTTCATGATCCTAAAAGGCTTAAAATAATACCCACAAATTACTTGTTTAATATAAAATTTAATGTATTCATTTAAAGTTCACTACAGTATATTAAACATAACTATAGAGGCATACAGTATGTAAACATTACAATAATGAAGGTTTAACGATCGCAACATAATGGCGGGGCGTGCCGAGGGGAGGGGAAGAGACGGATTAGGAATTCTCAGAAGGTGATTGCCTGCCGACACACTGACCAAACAATGCAAACCTCAAACGGAACCTTGTTTACAGCACATTAGTCAATGTTTAACTTTTACCGTTGATGTAAAAACTTCGAATTAAAGAGATTTAACTTCGAATTATCCATGATTATTTTACATTGGTAATATTACAATGTTCAAGGGACCAACCCAAAACTTCGAATTAAAGGAAATTTCGAATTAAAGAAGTTCTAATTATCCAAGTTCTACTGTATCATCATCAATCACATTATGTAACAAAATTAATTTTAAAATGCCTATGTTTAATATTTGATTACTTCATGAGGAATATCACAACTTAATTGTACATATAAAATACTGTCAAAGTTAATATTAAACAGACTAAGATGATACGGAGAAGAAATAATCGGAGAACAACAAGCAGGCTTTATGAAAGAAAAATCAACTACTGACCAAATATTTATTATAAATGAGCTTGTCTCAAAGTACTGGGAATACATAAAAATCTATATATATATATATTATTCATTGACTTTAGAAAGGCTTATGATAGCATTGTGAGATCAAAATTGTGGACATATCTTAGACAAAAAAATATCCCAGAAAAGATAATTATACCAACAAAAGTCTGTGTTGAAGGCTAAAGAATCAAAAATTTTATTGTCATTAAACAAATGGCAATAGGCAAAGTCAAAATATAGTACCATAAACATTACATATTTATATTATGCAAAATAAGTATATGAAATGTAAAATTTAAACATTGAAACTAGTACATTAAGTTTAAAATTGAAATAATTGTTCTTGAAGTCTGTACAGTATAAATTTATACATACATACAAATTTATATTAAAATAAATAAACAAACACAAATACAGTTAAAATACAAAATAACATAAAATAGAGTTAAAAAAATCTTAATGTACTAAAATCTTACTAAATATAGGTATCAACGAAATTGGCCGATAACTGGAGAGTTGTGATCTCTCACCTTTTTTATAAAGTGGAACGATTTTACTCACTTTTAATGCTTGAGGAAAAACACCATGCTCCAACATTATATTGAACAAAAATGTTAATGGATCTACAATTACATCAATTACTTCTTTGTTGATAATTACTTGAGTTTGTAAGAGAACCCATAACAATCTTCACTTTGGGACGGACTTAACTTAGAAACATACTTTAACACCTTAGTGTAATCATTGCTTTGCCACTTGAAACAACTGATTTCTCCATTACAGCTCAAAATATAATTATCAACAAATTCAATGGCTGAAATATTACTTGTTGATGTACGTGACACAAAGCTTATAAAATAATCATTAAAATCATTAGTGTTAACAGGCATTTCTTGACAAATTTTAGAACAATTAGACTCAAGCTTTATAATATTCCAAGCAGCTTTACAGCTATTCTTAGCGTTTTTATATAGTTTTCATTTGCATATATTTTTGGTTCTTTAATTTTGGCCCTATATATTTTTTTTGTTTCATAATAAACATTTTTATGCATTTGTTCACTTTCTCCGCCTTTTGATAACTTATACCTATCATATAAAGTTACAATTAAATCTCTCTTTTCTTTTAACTCTGGTGTAAACCATGTGATTTTTGGCTCTTTAAATTTACTTTTTTTTTTATTTTTCTAGTTTTGCAGCATTTTTCAAGAGAAGTTGTCAAAACAAATAGAAAATAGTTGAATGCTTGGTCAACATTAGTGTAATGCTTAAGTTGTGACCAGTTACACTGTGACAGTAGTTCCTTAACCCAACTGGTGTCAGCCATTTGTTCCTTTGGTGTCAGGTGATTTTGCTGGTATTGTTAGCTATTAAGAAAAAATTAAAAATAAATAGTAATATTTCACTAAATATGTTGAGTCATATATCATTTTATTCAGAAAATGATGGAAAATGCATAACAATTACTCAAAATCAGTTACAAAAATTTTTTCAAAAATATTTAAAAATATATATCTACATCCATTTTTCTGTAGCACATAAGTTATATTCAATTTGATGTCACTGAAAATCTGAGATAGCAAAGTTCTTCTAAATATTATTGGAAATCCAAAAATATATAATGTTATAGGTATTATTGTATAGCCTAATACCTGAATTTATAATTATATAGCTAGAACAAAGTAATTGAGATTGTTGCTAGGCAACATGATATTACAAAAATTATCATGTTACGCTAAAAATGGTAGTTATGCTAAAACTGCCGCGGTCCGATATTTCGGACCGCTCGTAATTTTTTTTTCTATAGGCATTTTCGTTAATATGCCACATATACGGTACCAATCTGTTGAGAATTGATTATAGTACTCAGAAAAAGTGTTTTAAACATCTTTTAAATATGCATTTGTTGAAATATATTTGTCACACTTGAAATAATTGCTCAATTGTGACAAATATGTGATTTTGTACTGTCGAAAAAAATTACGATAAATCCTGGGATTTTCAAGGTAAGACTTTGAAATTTGGTATGCATGTTAGTAATTAAATGTTCTTTCAAATAAAGTCACTTTTATAGCCCTAGTATTTTTGTTGTATGGTCTAAAAAGTTTCAAAATTGAAAAATTAAAAAAAATTTTAATTTTTAAAAAAAGTTGATTTTACAAATTAAAACCAATATTTTATTTAAGAAAATGTATAAGTAGTAAAAAGAGCATTTCAAAACAAGAAAAACTAACAAATAATTATGAAAATATATTGAAAAATAACAAAGTTAGAACAAAATAACGTAAACTATGCATATTCACTAAAAATACCCCCGGCATTTCTCGCATACCAAGGGAAAATATGCCCGGCATCGAAAGGGTTAAATTAACTAAAATATATTGAAAAATACCTGAAAACTGAATTGAGGAGTTGAAGACACAAATATAAATAGACTGTTCATTGCAGTTCAGTTCAAAAGAGCAAAACAAATATACACAAAATATATACATATATACACAAAAAGTATGTTCCTTCACTCATATTCTTCACTTTTTGTAAATCACTCACATCTTCCTGTAGGATATCCCTAATATCACCAGACCGATCCCGATAATCCATTTTACTTATAACTATATATACAATATCAAACAAGAAACAATAACAATAAAACAGCACAAAGTAAACAGTAAACAAAGCCGACGCAAACAAACACAACCTTACTTCACAACATATTGAAGCAGACGCCAGTCTCAGTCACTGTCAACTGAAATGTGTTGTAAGAAAATATTTTTATTTTGCCACTAGAGACAGACTAGGAGCAAACCAAAGACATCAAAACGTTCATTAGGAAGTTCTGATTCCAATAATATAACTTTAAATGTCGTTGCTTTGGCTTTTGGTCTGTTAGCAGACAATATACTAAGGCTTGTCAGATCGGCGAAAATATCGACGATGACACTGGGCGAGGTTGACGGTCGTCGATAATATCGACGACCGACACCAGTTTGGTTAAAACTTAACTAGCAGAAAGCGTTCTATTCAATAAAAATGAATCATTTCTGCTATTTTTATCAACTACACCCCAGTTAAAAAATACTGCTGACACACCAGCATGGTCAGACAAATTAGGTTCTAATACTTGACATACTATATTTGGCTCATTAAGGTTAGTTATTATATTATCCAAGAAGGCTTCTTGTCTTGTGGGTTGCTCATTTAAACAATATAAATTCAAAGAGCGAAGAAAGTTTAGAAAACATTGACATTCATTAGATTTATTTTTAGGATTTATATTAAAATCACCAGTTAAAAAACGTTTTAAATTAACATATTTTTCATTTAAAAATTCTAGGAAAATCTCTTAACTATGCAAAAATTGATTAATATCTGAATTTGGGGTACGGTAAACCGTAACAATGACATTTATCTTTGACAAAATTATAGCTGCTGCTTCGAAGGAAAAATAACTGCAAAACCTTTCAATGTCTAACAATTTAAAACCAATACTGTTTTTTACAAAAATTGAACTTCCACCTCTTTTTAATGGTGGATTTCTGCAAAAAATTCTGGCTAAAGTATAACACTTGGTAAATACATAGTTGATTCCTCTTTATCCAGCCAATGTTCACTTATTGTCAAAATATCAAAACAATATCTATCTAATCATAATTTTAGAGCCCCTAACTTATTTCGAATACATTGTATATTTAAGTGGTAAACACTTAAGTCTCTGGAACAATGCAGGGGTAGGTCTACCGGTTGTGGGTTGGTGTCTGGAGCGGTGAGTTTCCCGCTGATGTTGCACCGTCCTTGGATGCTGAAGTGCTGTTCCCCGCCGCCGTCATAATGTCAGCTACTGGATCTTCTGTGTCGGTACTCAGGGTTGGTTTAGGCTCCTGCTCCTGTTAGTTGTCCAGGACTCTGGCTATTTGATTTGCCAGAGCCACATCTTCCCTCCTCTGTTGAGATGCATTCCATGATGGGTGTGTAAATGTCTTTCTGCTTTACTGACCTCTACGAAACTAACGTTTTCAATTTTATTACATATTTCTTCAAGGGCACAGTTAGTCTTTTTTACCTCATCAATCACACAGGACCATTCCACCAGATCATACCTATTTGGTATGTCGACTACAATGCTTTTGGAACCAGTGCCTGTCATTTTACCGAGAACCGACTCAATGTTCCTAATAGCTTCTTGAGCCCCATTTATTGCCACATCATTGGTACCACATAGAATTACTAGACCATCTTCTGTACCGGGTCTTGGACCGGTACAGTTTCGTTTTTTTTCGTCATTGTCTGCCAGGCTGACTGAGATTCGTTTTGCCCTGCGTTTCGCGTAGTTGGTTTGGGGGCCGTTG